>CM038216.1:69003509-69309902 GCA_021442155.1 Cymbidium sinense
CATGGTTAACCGCATAAGTTGTTAAGCTTAGGTTAAGTGTTTACCTAATTGTTAGAAGTGTATTATGACTAGGGAAGTCTTAGTGTCTAGAAGACTCTAAGTCTAAGATAGGAAGATTGAATCACTCCAAAATGAGGTCAATAGGTCTTGAGCTCCATGTGTTGCCCTTGGAGATAGATGATTAGAAGGCCAGCCAAGTTTCACATTATAGACTTGGATACATCTTTCAATGCTTTGCTTGGGAGACCATGGATACATGAGAACAACATAGTTCCATTCTCTACATCATGTGTATGAAGTTTGAGAGGTGGGATCACCTACTATGTCAAAGGAGATCTCAAGCCATTTATAGTTCAGGTCGACATATGCGGATGTGCTTACTACCTCCCTAAAATCAACAAGTCTATTCTCAAACTGGAAAGTTAAGAATTAAAGAAAAAGAAAAAAAGAAAGGAAGAGAAAAAGAAAAGAAAAAAAGAAAGAGAAATGAAAAAGAAAATAAAAGGGAGCGAAATAAACTTGGAGGAGGAAGTGGAGCGACATTAGATTCCACACATAGCTCATTACTCCTTTTGAACATATGGGTAAGATGACCTGACCTCCACCAGGCGGTAAGAGGCAGTTCATAGTTAGTCCAGGGGTGGAAAACCTCCTTATTGGCCACCCTAATAGAAGATATGTCCCCAGGGGTACACACCTATCCATATAGACATAGAATCTAGTTCATAGGATGAGTCTTATATGGTTAGCACACCAGACTCTTCTCATAGTAGATTCCCTTGGTGACACTTGAGCCAGATAGTGATGAAGATCGGGCTCTGAAGCATAGCATAATTGTATCCAAGTCTATATGTGAAATAGTTAGGCATCAGTTGGGAACCTTAGCTCTAACCCCACTTTCCTCTCAAAAAGTTAAGGGCTTATTAGTTAAAGAAGCCCCTAAGTCATCCATAGGTGTGAAGTCTTAGATGTTCTTTCTAGGAGCATCATCCTCAAGTCAAAAAGTTGATGTAAAACTTGAGGATGATTCATATAAAGATTTAATAAAATTACCTTTTGATTGCTTAATTGCATTGTGTTCATAATTTAGCAAAGAAAGGGTTAATCCCACATACTTGGTAAAAGTGCAAGTTAGACTAGTTCAAAGAATATGGAAGAACAAATGAAAAATCTCAATCAATCAGGGATTGAGTGGGTCCAGTCGATGATGACGATTACTACTTAGTCATCACCAATCATTTGGAATCTGATAAGTTCTTTTTGAATCACATTAACTTATATGAGGAGCTGTGCTTAGAAACCTCAAATGATCCAAATGATTTTGAAGTCAAAGATGCACCGCCAAAGTTTAAAGAAGAGATCAAGTCAACCATCGACAAGCTCAAGAAAATTAACTTAGGAACTAAAGAAGATCCACGCCTGACTTACATAAGTTCTTTGTTGAATGAAATTAAAATTAATGACTTAGTTAGGCTATTGGAGTTTAAGGCTTTGCATGGAATTATGAAGAGATGCTGGATTGGCTCTTGATGTGATCCATAAACTAGAATAGAACTACTTTAACCCTATCAAGCAAGCTCCTAGACACATGCGATTAGACATAGAATAATAAGTCAATTATGAAGTCAAGAAACTAATCAATGCGAACTTCATCCGAGAATAAAAATACCCAATCGGGTTAGCCAACATAATCTAAGTTAAAAAAAAGAATGGCCAAATTCACATATGCATCAATTCTAGGGATTTAAATAAGGCATATACAAAAGATGAATTTCCACTACCAATCCGAAGCTGATGGTAGACAATGCCTCATCTTATGAAGTCTTCTCTTTCATGGATGGATCATCTGGATATAACTAAATAAAGATGGCCCCTGAAGATGAAAGAAACACTACTTTTAGAACCCAATCGAATCTATTGCTATAAGGTGATGCCTTTAGCCTTAATTACATACATACGGTTATGACTCAAATCTTTGAAGAACTCATTCATCATCAAGTCAAGACTATATCGATGATCTCTTAGTTAAAAGTATAAAAAAGGAAGACCATCTCTTTGACTTGAGAGTAGTTTTTGAATAGTTAAGATAATTTAACCTCAAAATGAACCCCCTGAAGTGTGCATTCTGAGTAGCTTCAGGGAAATTTCTTGGGTTTGTTGTCTGACATAAGGGAATTGAAATCAATCTGGAGAAGAACAAGGCAATATTAGAAATGCCACCCCATAAAAGTTTAACTTAACTAAGATCATTCCAAGGGCAGTTGGAGTATCTAAGATGCTTTATATCCAATATATCTGGATGATGTAATCCATTCTCAGCACTTGTCAAAAAGGATGCCAAGTTCAAGTGGGATGACAAGTGTGTGAAAGGCATCAAGCATTACGATGGCATGGTTCTAGCGACCCCAATCGGGCCATCATAATTTAGACTGCTACATTAGATGACTCTCTTGGTGCTTTGTTAGCCAAGCCAATGATGAAGGAAAGGGAAATACATTCTACTACCTCAGCCATCGTGTAATCCCCACAGAGGCTAACTATCCACCCATTGAGAATCATTGCCTAGCATTAATCATTGCATCTGAAAATTTATGACATTACATGCTTCCTCATAAAGTGAACTTAATCACTAGGATCAATCAGCTATAGTATCTCATAACATGGTCGACAATATATGGATGATTGGCATGACAGTCAATGATCCTCTCGCAGTTTGACATTATCTATGTACCCCTCTGTGTGGTGAAAAGCCAAGCACTAGTGGATTTCTTAGCAGTACACTCACTTCCTGCGGACACTCCCTTAGTGATGATCTTCCAGATGAACAAATGATGAACTTAGGGGATATTAGCATTCAGCATTGGGAGATGTTTGATGGAACGACTTCCTACCAAAGAGGAGAAGAACCATAATCTACTATTCTAGAAAAGACAGGGGTAGGAATAGTTCTCTTAACTCTGGACTGCGATATGATGAGATTCTCATATCATCTATCCAATCCTTGGACCAACAATAAAGCTTAATATGAGGCTCTAATTATCAGTGTAGAGTTAGTCATTACTCTAAGCATCTAGAACATCAACATCTTTGAGGATTCTCAATTAGTTATCAGTCTAATCACTAGGTCCTATAAAGTTATAAAGCCTAAGCTCCATCACTACCATAAGTACACCATGGAGTTGTTTAAATCCAGAGGTTACTATTTATAAGATTCCTCGAGAGAGAACATCATAGCATATGCTTTGGCCAACCTTGCCAATGAGTTAACATGTCAGGATGAGTCCATATCAATAAAGGTATAAAATAGACAAGTCTTATCCTATATTGACATTGAACTCATCAAAATATACTTTATTGAAGGGGAGGTTTCAATTAGTAAGAAGGAAGAGGAGTTAGATTAGAGGCAATCATTCATTGATTACATAAACAAAGGAAAACTACCTTAAGAGAATTCCCATGCTGATCAGATGAAGCAGAGAGCATTTTCCCAGGCTCTTGTGGATGGTGTCTTGTATTGGCGATCTTTCGATCATAGTGGCTATGTTGTATAGACAAGCACGAAACTTGTAACATTATGACCGAGGTACACTCATGATTATGTGGAGCAAACCAATCCGATCCGAAGATGAAAGCCAAGATCAAGAGACTAGGATACTACTAACCATCGATGATCAAAGATTGCATGGATACGACTAGGTGAGACCACCAATGCCAAATACACGGTGTGGTCCTACACCAATCATCCAACATTCTACATCCTTCATTGGCCTCATGGCCATTCGAGTGTTGTGGTACCAACATAGTGGGTCTGATTGGTCATCAGTTCATTTTAGCTGCTACTGAATAGTTTTCCAAATGGACGAAGGTGATTTTGCTCAGGGAGGTCACAACTCAGCATGTGCTCTAGTTTTTTATGAATCATATCATATATAGGTTGAAATTTATATAATTATATTTGATAATAATCAATAACTTTAACATAGATTAGAGATATTTTCTCCTCAACTGAGGTCAAACAATTTGGCAAAAGCCTTCAATAAAACTCTCATCCAAATATTGAAGAAGTCACTCGATAATAGCAAGTGTGGTGGCATGAGTAGTTAGTTGAAGCCTTGTAGCCATACTACACCACATATAGAACTCCAACTCATTATACTCCTTTCTCCTTAGTATGGGACTAAAGCCATTCTACCATTAGAAGTCCAACTCCCATCACTATAGAGCTGAACACCGAGTTATGATTAGAAGATTTCAAAGGTTTGGCGGAGAGATACCTGTGAGCATGCCAAACCCTCAAGTTGTACAAAGCTAAAATGATTCAAGCACACAACAAGTTGTTTTGTCTTAGAGCTTTTCAAGTAGCAGAGCTTATTTTAGTTTTAAGAAGACTGATTATTGCCCGTCCTAAGATTGGAGGCAAGTTTGAACCCAGTTGGGAAGGCCTTTTACCATAGAGAAGACTTACCAAAAAAGATCTTATCAGTTTATTAATCATAAGTGAGAGCGCCCATTGCTTTCAATCAATAGGATCTACTTAAAGAAATATTATAAATTATGTTTGAAAATAATTATCATTAATGAAAATTCCATTTCGAATTCAATCTCTTCCATGTTGAAAGTATTCTTGTTTGCAAATCTGCCACGATGTGTTTAGGTTAGGTGTAAGGAACCCGAGTGGTATCCTATCCTTCATCAACATAACACAAACACAAACTACACACAAACATATAAAACAAACACATATCTTTTGTCTTGGGCTACTATGAGTTGAGATAACACCACCTGTGACACTCACTTAGTAGCTGCTCTAGGTTGAGCTTGCATGCTACCCTGTTAGTGTGTCACCCTAGTGGTCTTCTTACTTTGGTGGATGTAAGTATGCTAGAATTTCCTTTCTTACTTGGCCACTACACACTGATGAGCACCTTGTTAGTCTGGTAGGCATTACTGCATGGCCGGTAAGCTACCTCATCTTGGCTTCGTTTAAGAGCATGTGCGTCTACTATGCTTTCTTCTTGGATTAGCCTTCGTGCACTAACTAGGTCTAGTGTATTTGAGGTTTAGGATAAGTCCCCTCATGGTGCCTTCCCTCCTTACTGCTTCAAGTTTGGGTGCAGTCCTTATTCAGGTCTCCCTGCTTAGTAGTCGCTCTATGTCAGATATCATATGTCCCACCGATGATAGGTTATCTCGATGATCAGTTCCACTTAGAAAGTTATAAGCCTACACACTTTCTTTCCAGATTGATCATTACACATTGACAAACACCTTTGGTTGGTTTGTTCTCACTATGCTGATGGATACACCACTAATCGGTGGATACACCTTGGTTGGTTCTCACACCTTTGGATACACCACTCATGATAGATGTAAGTCTGTTTTCTCCTTGAGTTGGCCACCGTACACCTATAGGCTTTCTTTTCCAAGGCTCAGGATAACGGCCCTAATAGTACCTCTTTCGTGGGCACTATATTTAGGTAATGTCTTTTACGACCCCATTTAGACACTACCCGGGTTACTATCAGATTGGATAGTTCCCCTTTCCTAGTAACCACCCTTATGGTTGGAGAATTCATCCTATGGATGTACAGAGTCTCCCTTCATTCAGTAAATCAGAGATAGGTTAAGGCCTACATAGCCCCTTTTTAGTGTTATCCCTTGCACACCAATAGGGTTTATGCAAACACATAAACAAAATATATATTCACTTGTGGATTAGGAGGACACCCTAGTGGTACCTTTTCCCAAGCAGACATTCTATCTTTAGGGCAGTGTCAACAAAACTCTTTAAAGGAATCACTTGACTACTTTTGAGTTGATATAAGTTCCCAATGACATTCACTCAATAGTCACCCCTAAGTCGGGTTCTATTTATTGTGTTACCAATAGGTCAACCCAGCGGTTGCTCCCTACTTTATAAGATGTAAGTCAGCTATAATTTCTTCTTAGCATAGTCATTGCACTCTAAAAGGCAACCCCTTAGGTTGGCTAGCTCTACCCCATAGCCAATAGACTATCCCTTTGGATTTGTAAATCTAAGATAGGACAAGTCCAATATATCCCCTGCTCAGTGGGTCCATCATACACCAACATGGTCCATAAATTAAATCTATTAAATTTGATTGAGCTCACATCCCCAATGGATATGTCCTCAATTTGAAATCAAACTACCAAACAAACCATATGAAATCACTTGAAATTAAGATAAAATTAATCTTGAATACTTTTGAGTTGACATAAGTCCCTAGTTGCATTTACTCAGTAGTCTCCCTAGGCCAAGTTTGATTTATTGTGCATCCTAAAGGTTGCCCCAGCTGTTGTTCTTCACTTTGGAAGATGTAAGTCTGCTACGCCTTCTTTCTATCCTAGCTGTTTCACACCGAAAGGCAACCCCTTAGGTTGGATAGCTCTACCCCACAGTTGGTAGACCGTCCATTTGTATTTGTAAACTTGAGGTACGTCAAGGCTAATATAGCCCCTTCTTAGGGGGTCCATCGCACACTGACAGGGTCTATACATTAACTCAGATTAAATTAAACCCTATATGATTTTCCCCATTTGAGTTAAATCACACCCTTCTCTCCAGTGGAGCCCCAAATCATATATAAACAAGTCAAGCAAATAATTCAAATTCAAAACCAACTTCCCTAGTGGAGCCAAATTAAACCAACTCCCTAGTAGAGTCTAAATCAAAAAACTCCAACCAAACCCTTATCCCAATGGATACATCTCCAAGATAATATATGAAATCATACTCAAATCCCAATCCCCAATGGATAGCCTGAACATGCTTCCTTAGTTGGTGGTTCATATACCCGATCCCTAGTGGACTCGAGCCCATATCTCTAGTAGATATGTCTCTACATCAATTAAAATAAAACAAATTAAAGTTGATTTGATCTTAATCCCTGATGGATTATAGATTCTTATCCTCAACAGATCTTCTTTCCACAAATCATATAATTAAATCAAATTCAAACCTTATCCCCAACAGATTTTCTTCTTCTATGCTTTCGACATAGACCCCTCAAATGTCTTGTTCAATGCATTTGTGATCCCCTAACGGATTGCCCTCCATGTCTTTAACATGGAATTCTCATCAAGTCTTATTTCTTCTCTTATGCACACCTTTAATACTTCAACCAAATGCCTAACAATGTATTCATTCAAATTACATCATCTTAACACTGTAATCAACATTTTATAATTTGTGATGGTGCAAGCTCAAACTAATTATACAATATCATGCTAAACATATTATAGTGTGAATTAACACCCTATATGATATTATAATATATGATGTAATATTATAGTTTTCTATAATATATTATATTGTCTAACATTACACTTCATTAGAATCACTTAAAAGGAACAAATAACAAAATTATCTCAAAATATGAATAATGTTCATTTTGCATGTAAAATTGTTATTTTCTATTAGAAATGGTACAAAATAGCATAATTTTGGTGTTGCTTCTTGGTGTGTGTCATGTATTTGGCCAAATACTTTAATCTTAATCTTCAGATTAACATTTCTGTGAGTTTTGATTCAATGTATTATAATAAAATTAAAACATACTAAAATGTACAATAACATTTTGTAACACAACACCACATTCATGTATATGTGAAGTTATTGTTATGTACATTATATTTTAATATGCTTTCATGTTATATATTATCTTACATTACACCTTAAAATGAATCACTTTCAAGCAAAAAATTTATAAAATTTGGTTGAAAAATGAACATTTATTTTGGATGAAAAATTCCATTTTTTGATTAAATGACACACCAAAACACACCCCCAATGAAGTTCCCTAAAGTTTACCTTAAATTTGGACAAATCCAATCATCTCAACCTATAAATCAGTAATTTTATAAATTATACCAGTACAAACTCAACTACATCATACTACAACAAACAAAAATATGCTAAATGACAGGTAGTAATACATAATAGTATGTTATAATGCATGATGCTACACTATGTTATGGCATCCTATATTATAATAAACTATAACATATTATATTATATTGCATATCAAGGGATTGCTTAAGATAAAAAAAATCATAAAATTAGTCTAAACAATAAAAACTATATATTCTAGTCGTATCACTTACATATTTTAAATTAAAACAATATATTATGATGACATGCTCTACCTATTATGAATTTTGCCAAATTCCACTATTTTAAAGTCTAAATCAACATTTTCATAAATAATGCTAGTGTAGGCTCGACTGCAAGATTATAAAATACTAAAAGAATTTAAAATGCATAGAATAATTTATTATGATATATGATGTTATACAATGCTACAATGTATAATATTTATTTTGAACATAAAATCTTACTTTTTAGACTACAAGTGGTGTAGCACCCCTTTGGCACTACAACCTAATTCCCACTTCAAATTTAACAAATTTCATCATCTAATTTATTAAATCAATATTTTTATGATTTATATTAAAATAGACTATAGTGTATAATAGTATAATATACTAAAACATTTCAAAACATCTTATAACATCCAAAAACACATGAATACGTGCTCAAATATATGATGCTACATTATACTATAATAAATGTTATTATAATATGATTTAGGGTATTCAAAACTCTAATAGTTAAGGGAAAGTCTCTTGAAGATATTTTCTTTAGCTACCATAGCTATGTTAGGATTAGGTTGTTCTTTTGATCAACTCCTAATGACATATTTATTCAAGGTTTAGGGTTTATAATTATGGTTTAGGGTTAGCTTAGGGTTAGTTTAGGATTTAGGGTTTAGGGTATAGGGTTTAGGGTTTGGGGGTTTAGGGTTTTAGTCTTTACAGGTTTTGTGGGTTTAGGGTTTATAATTTTAGGGTTTAGGGTTTAGGGTTTTAGGGTCATGGTTTAAGGTTTAGTGTTTTTAGGTTTATGGTTTTAGGGTTTAGGGTTTAGTTTTGGGTTGTTGGGTTTTTTTAAGTTTAAGGATTAAGTTTTAGTTTAGGGTTTAGTTTTAAGGCTTTTTTTTTTGTCATAGAGAACAAATTCATATTCAACATTTCTTCTTTTCAATTTCATCAACCAAGTAGCACCCCATGTTTTCTAAGACACAAGCGACGGTATAAATCAAAAATAAACACCCATAGAGTAATCAAAAACCTTAAATAAGTAGAACTATCTTTAATTTAAAGACATAGTCCCATAAGCATCAGATCAGATTGGTCGTTCTTCAGTTTCTTTAGTTCCCATTAGTTGTTCAGATCAGATCTGCCATCATATCCACCTCCATCTTCTCGTCAACATTAGATCAAGACTGAGTCTAGTTGATGATGATGTTCCTGCCATCAAGGTTTTGCCCATTCTTAGGGTTTAGGGTTTTGGGTTTATTTTGGGTTTAGGGTTTGGGGGTTATTTAGTTTTAGGTTTTGGGTTTGGGGTTTAGGGAGTGGTTTAGGGTTTTTAGGTTTAGGGTAGGTTTAGGGTTTAGGTTTGGGGTTAGGGTTTAGGGTTTAGGGTTTGGGAGTTTAGGGTTTAGGGTGTAGGGTTTGGTAGGTAGTGGTTTATGATTTAGGTTTAAAGTTTAAAGTTTTATGGTTTAGGGTTAGGATTAGTTTGTAAGGTTTAGGGTTAGGGATAGAGGATTAGGGTTTTAGGTTTAGTTTTAGGTTTTTTTAATTAAAGCAAACCAACGAGTGGTTTAATTTAGTTTATTTTATTTATTTATTTTACTTTTATTTTTATTTACTCTTTTTATTTTATTTAGTTTATTTATATTTAAGTTATTTATTTAGTTTTAGGTTTTTTTTAGTTCATTTAAGTTAGGTTTTTTATTTCATAGTTTACATTTTATTTTATTTTATTTTAGTTATTTTTTTTTAGTTTAGGTTTTATTGTATTTTATTTTATTTAGGTTCTCTTATTTATTTTATTTTTTTAGGTTTTATTTAGTTTAGGTCTATGTTTTAAGTTTTAAGGTTTATGGTCATATTTTATGGTTTAGGTTTTTTGGGATTTAAAGTTTAGGGTTTAAGTCAGGTTTTAAGGTTTATGGTTTAGTGCCTAGTTTTAGGCTTGTGGTTTAGGTTTTGGGTTTTTATTTTAGCATTTTAGGGTTTCTTAGGGTTTAGGGTTTAGGGTTTAGTGTTTATGGTTTAAGGTTTAAGGTTTAGGGTTTAGGGTTTAGTGTTAGTTTTAGTCTTTAGGGTTTAGGGTAAATTTTAGGGTTTAGGGTTTAATTTTAGGTTTTATTTATTTTAGCTTAGGTTTCAGTTTATTTTATTTTTCTTATTTTAGGTATAGGTTTTTTTTTTAATTTAAGTTTTAGGTTTTATTTTTTATTTAGTTTTTGGATTTATTTTGACGTTTATAATTTAGGTTTAGGTTTTATTTAGTTTTTATCATTTAGGTTTATTTTATGTTTATTTTGTTTAGTTTTTATTTTATTTAGGCTTTTATTTTTGGGTTTATTTTATTTTATTTTCTTTTAGGTTTTTTTTAATTTAACTTATTTTTATTTTTATTTTTTATTTTATTTTCTTTTTAGGTTTAGGTTTATGTTTATGTTTTGGTTTTAGTTTAGGTTTTTATTTTATTTTATTTTATTATTTTATTTAGGTTTAGGTTTTTTATTTATTATAGTTTTAGGTTTTATTTAATTTATGTTTAAGGGTTTAGGGATTAGGGTTGTGGGTTTTATGGTTTAGGGTTTAGGGTTTTAGGGTTTAGGGTTTTAGGGTTTAGGGTTTAGCATTTTAGGGTTTAGGGTTTATTATTGTAGGTTTAGGTTTTAGAGTTTTGTGTTTAGTGTTAGTTTTAGGGTTTAGGGTTTAGGGTTAGGGTTTTTTTATAATTTTTATAATTATTTATAATTTTTAGGGTTTAGGGTTTAGATTTTAGGTTTAGGGTTCATGTTTCAGTTTAGGGTTTAGGGTTTTCAATTTTTTTTAACAGAGAACAAACTCAGATTCCACATTTAACACACCAAGTTTTTTAAGACACAAGCGATGACATAGATCAAAAGTCACCACTCATAGAGCAAATGAAAAACCCTTAATAACTAGAACTATCTCTGCCGTAAAGACATAGTTCCATAAGTAGTAGGTTGGATCGACTGTTCTTCAGTTTCTCCATTTCACATCAAAACCACCTCTGCCTATTGAGTAGCGGGATCCACCATCATATCCCTGATCTCTCCTCACCACCCACAAGAACCTCAATTGCTCCTCCCACCTCCATAACCACCACTACTCCAACCACCACCTTTATATCCACCACCACGTCCAGATCCCCCACCACCACTGCGATAACCACCGCCTCCATAGCGAGATCTAGACTGAGCATGGTTGACGGTGATGTTCCTGCTGTCAAAGTTCTGACCATTCATAGGGTTTATGTTTAGGTTTAGGTTTATTAAGTTTTAGGGTTTATGTTTATTTTTTAATTTACTTAGTCACTTTAAGTTTAGGTTTAGGGTTTGGGGTTTAAGAATATGGATTAAGGATTAAGGTTTAGGGTTTAGGATTTTAGGGTTTATGCTTTTAGGGTTTATGGTTTATAGTTAGGGTTTAGGATTTAGGCTTCAAGGTTTAGCATTATTTAGGGTTTAGGGTTTAGGGTTGTGGTCAGTGTTTAGGTTTAGGGTTTAGGTTTAGAGTTAGTTTTATGATTTAAGATTTAGGGTTTAGGGTGATTTTAGGGTTTCTTTCTTTAAATTACAAACCTAAGTTTAGGTTTATTTAGTTAACTTAGTTTTTTTATATATTTTAGTTTATTTAATTTTTTAATTTTTTATTTAGATTTATTATTTATTTATATTTAGTTTAGTTTATTTATTTTAGGTTTATTTATTTTAGTTTAGGTTTATAGTTAATTTATTTTTAGGTTTAGTTTAGGTTTAGGTTTATTTATTTTAATTTTAGTTTATTTTATTCATTTTTGATTAGGTTTTGGTTTAGGGTTAGTGGTAGGTGTCTTATGTTTAAGATCTAGGGAGGGTTTTAGGTTATGGTTTAGGATTTAGGCCAGGTTTTGTGGTCAGCTTGTGGTTTAGTGTAGTGTGGTTTATGGTTTAGGATTAGGATTAGGTTTAGGATTTTGGTTTATGATTTGGGGTTTAGGTTTATGGTTTTGGGTGGTTATGGTTGGATTTAGGGTTTATGGTTTAGGTTAGGGTTAAGGTCTTTCTTATTTATATTTGTGTTTAGGGTTTAGCGAGGTTTAGGGTTCAAGTTTAGTTTAGGTTAATTTTTAAATTAAGCAAACCACAGTTTTAGTTTATTTTATGGTGCATTAAGGCTTAGTTTTTGGTTTAAGATGATTTAGGTTTTATTTTTTTAAATAATTATTTAAATCGATAGATTTAGGTTTATTTAGTTTATTATTTATTTATTTTAATTTATTTTATTTTTATTTTTATTTATGTTTATTTTTTATTTTTTTTAGTTTTATTTATTTATTTTAGTTTAGGTTTTTAATTTTAGTTTATTATTTAGGTTTAGGTTTAGGTTTATGTTTATTTTTTAGTTGAGTTTTATTTTAATTTTATTTTTTAGGTTTATATTTTAATTTTTATTTATAAGTTTAAGGTTAGATTCTTATTTTATTTTTTAGGTTTAGGTTTTAGGTTTTTATTTTTAGGTTTATTTTTAGGTTATATTTTTTGTTTAGGTTTAGTTTTATTTTAGTTTATTTTATTTTATTCATTTAGTTTAGTTTAGGTTTAGGTTATTTATTTTAGTTTAGGTCAGGTTTATTTTATTTTGTTTATTATATTTTATTTTAGGTTTAGGTTTTTTAGTTTTTTAGTATTATTTTATTTATTTTAAGTTTTATTTTAGGTTTAGGTTTTATTTAGTTTTAATTTTATTTTATTTTAGGTTTATTTTATTTTTTTTATTTTATGTTTTATTTAATTTAAGTTTTTATTCTTAGGTTTATTTTATTTTTAGCTATTATTTATTTTAATTTTGTTTATTTTCATTAGTTTTATTTTATTTTTAGGTATAGGCTTAAGTCTCAGTTTAGGTTAGAGTTTATGTTTTAATTTAATTTAATTTTTTTTAATTTATTTAGCTTAGGTTTTTTTTATTTTTTTCATTTTAGGTTTAGGGTTTTTTTAAGTTTACATTTTAGGTTTTGTTTTATGGTTTAGGTTTGGGTGGTTAAGAGATTTTTTTAAATTAACTAAACCAATAAGTTTATGTTTATTTAGTTTATTTTATTTTCATTTTTATTTAGGTTTATTTTTTTTATTTTTTAGTTTGATTTATTTTTTATTTTACTTATTTGTTTTTTATTTTAGTTTACTTTTTAGGATTAGGTTTATGTTTATTTTTAGTTTTTAGTTTAGTTTTATTTTTATTTTATCTTTTATGTTTAGGTTTTATTTTTTATTTTTAAGTTTAGGTTTAGGTTTTTATTTTATTTTTTTAGGTTTTATTTTTTAGTTTATGTTTACATTTATTTTTAGGTTATTATATTTTATTTAGTTCAGGGTTTAGGTTTAGTTTATTTTAGGTTTAGGTTTAGGTTTTATTTATTTTAATTTAGTTTATTTTAGTTTAGCTTTAAGTTTATTTTATTTTGTTTATTTTAGATTTATGTTTTTTTTTTAGTTTAGGGTGTTGGTTTTATTTTTTATTTATTTTTAATTTATCTTTTATTTTATTTTTAGGTTTATTTTATTTAGTTTTATTTTATTTTAGGTCCATTTTATTTTTTTTATTTTCTATTTAGTTTTAATTTTATTTAGGTTTTTCATTTTTACATTTATTTTATTTTTTAGTTTAGTTTATGTTTTTATTTATTTTATTTTAGTTTTGTATTTATTTTATTTTATTTTATTTTAGTTTAGGTTTGGTTTTAGGTTTTTTTTTAGTTTAGGTTAATTTATTTTATTTAGGTTTGTTTATTTATTTATTTTATTTTAGGTTTTATTTAGTTTAGGTTTAGATTTTTGGTTTTAAGGTTTTGGTTTAGGTTTAGGCTGTTTTTGGTGGGGTTGTGGTCAGGTCCAGGTGGGGCTTAGTGAGTGGGGAGTTTTGATTTGGTAGGATTTGGAGGGTTTAGTAGGGAGGGAGGGTGGGTCATTAAGGGCCCAGAGTGTTTAGGGCTCAGTTTAGTTATTTTATTTTATCTTTAAACCAAGCAAACCCATAAGTTATGGTCATTTAGTTTATTTTATCTTGATTTTTATTTTTTATTTATTAGTTTATTATTTATTTAGATTTTATTTATCTTTTTTTTTAGGTTTAGTTTAGGTTAGTTTATGCCATTTTATTAGGTTTAGGTTTTATTTATTTTATTATGTTTTATTTAGTTTAGGTTTAGATTTTAAGTTTAGGTTTAGTAGGTGTATGGCTGGCCCATGGTGTGGGTGTGGTTAGGGTGGTGGTTTAGGGTCGTTTATGGTTTAGGGTTTAGGGTTTGGGCATTTTAGGGTTTAGGTTTAGGTTTAGGTTTAGGGTTTAGGGTTGGTATGGCTAGTTTAGGGTTAGAGTTTTTTATTTTTTTTATTTTTTTAAATTAAGTAAACTTGCAGGTTTAGGTTTTTTTTTTATTTTATTCTTTATTTTGATTTAGGTTTTATTTTTATTTTTATTTAGTTTTGTTTATTCATTTTAAATTTAATTATTTTAGTTTAAATTTCTAATTTTAATTTATTTTTTAGGATTAGGTTTAAATTTAAGTTTATTTTTAGATTTAGTTTTTATTTTATTTTATGTTTTATTATTTTTTTTAGGTTTTAGGTTTTTTATTTTATTTTTTTAATTTTAGGTTGTAGGTTTATTTTTAAGTTTTATTTTCTAGTTTAGGTTTTGGATTAATTTTAGTTTATTATTTTTTTTTAGGTTTGGTTTTGGCTTAGGTTTAGGTTTAGGTTTCATTTAATTTAGTTTAGTTTATTTTAGTTTAGGTTTAGGTTTATTTTATTATTATTTTAGGTTTAGGTTTTTCTTTAGTTTTTAGGTTTTATTTTTATTTATTTGTATGTTTTATTTTAAGTTTATTATTTAGGTTTAGATTTTATTTAGTTTTTATTTTATTTTATTTTAGGTTTAGCTTTTATTTTATTTAGATTTTATTTTTAGTTTAGCTTAGTATTTATTTATTTTATTTTAATGTTTTATTTTTTTATAATCTTTTTATATGTAAGTTTAGGATTTAGTTTAGGTTTTTATTTAATTTTATTTATTTTATTTTGTTTTGTTTTAGGCTTCCTTAATTATTTTATTTTTAATTTTTATTTAGTTTTGTTTCTTTAAGTTTTAGCTTTTTGGGTTTAGGGTTTAGGTTTGGGTTTGTGTTTTGGTTTAGTTGTAGATTTGTGGTTGGCTTTAGGCTTTTAGGATTTATGATTTAGGTTTCAGGGTTTAGGGTCTAGTGTCTAAGGTTAATGGTTTTATGGTTTAGGGTTTTGGATTTAGTTTTCAGGGTTTATGGTTATTTTAGGCTAGTTTAGGATTTAGGTTTAGGGAGATTCAAAGCCTGGTTTAGGATTTAGGGTTTAAGGGTCCAGGTTTAGTTTTTAGTGTTAGGTCAGTTTCAGTTTAGGATCAGTTTTGTGATTTAGGGTTTGTGGTTTAGGGTAGGTGTTTGTGGTTTAGGTTTAGGGTCAGTAGGGTTATTTTGGGTTTAGGGTTTAGGGTTAGGGTTTTTTTATTTTAATTTTTTTAAAAATTAAGTAAACTAATAAGTTTAGGTTTATTTAGTTTATTCTTTTTAATTTTAGTTTATTTTATTTTTTAGTTTGGTACAAGTTTAATTTTATTTTTATTTATTTCAGTTTATTTATTTTAGTTTATATTTTTGTTTTAGTTTACTTTTTTAGATTTAGGATTAGGTTTAGGTATATATATATGTTTTTTAATTTTAATTTATTTTTATTTTATTTTTTAGGTTAAGGTTTTATGTTTTATTTTTATGTTTAGGTTTTGGTTTTATTTTATTTTTTAAGGTTTTTATTTTAGGTTTTTATTTTAGTTTTTTATTTTAGGTTTTTTATCACATTTTATTTTTTTTAGTTTAGGTTTAGGTTTATTTTTAGTTTATTTTATTTTGTTTAGTTTAGATTTTGGTTTAGGTTTTGTTTATTTTAGGTTTAGTTTTAGGTTTTATTTATTTTAGTTTAGTTTATTTTAGTTTAGTTTTATGTTTATTTTATTTTTATTTTAGGTTTATGATTTTTTTTAGTTTAGGGTTTAGGTTTTATTTTATTTATTTATTTTTAGGTTTTATTTTTTTATTGTTTAGGTTTAGGTTTTAAATTAGTGTTTTATAATTTATTTTAGGTTTAGTTTTTATTTTATTTAAGTTTTTATTTATTTTATTTAGGTTTAGTTTTTATTTCTTTATTATATTTTCATTTTAGGTTTAGGTTTAGGTTTTAGTTTATGTTTTTATTTTATTTTAGTTTATTTATTTTATTTTTGGTTTTTATTTTTTCTTTTTATTTTATTTTTTTATTTTATTTAATTTAGGTTTAGGCTTTTAGGTTTTTAGGGTTTAGGGTGTAGGGTTTAGCATAATAGGTTTTATGGTTTAGGGTTTAGGGTTGGGTTTGGGTAGAAGGTAGATTTAGGGTTTAGGGTTTATGGTTTTTTTTATATTTTATTTTTATATTTTATTAAATCGCTAACTAATAGATTTTAGTTTATTTTATTTTATTTAGGTTTATTTTATTTAGTTTACTTTATTTTTTAGGTATATTTTTTTTAGTTTATTATTATTTAGTGTAGGTTTTTTTAGTTTTTTTAATTTATTTTATTTTAGGTTTATGTTTATTTTAATATGTTTAGGATTAGGTTGATTTTTTGGTTTATTTTTAGGTGTTTTAGTTTAGCTGATTTATGTTTATTTTATTTTATTTAGTTAGTTTATTATTTGGCTCAGTTTATTTTTTGAGAGAGTGGGAGATCTGGTTCAGGGTTTAGGTTTAGGGCCTGGGATTTAGGAGCCAGATGTAGATTTGGGTTAGAGGATTTAGGGTTTAGGGTTTAGAGGATTTAGAGCCCATGATATGGTCAGATCAGGGCCTGTGGTATGGCCTGGGTTTGGTGGTAGATTAGGGTTTGGATTCCAGCCCAGGTTCGTTTAGATGAGTCAGTGGCCCAGGGTTTAGTGGTAGGTCAGTGGCCTAGGGTTTAGGAGAGTTAGTTAGTTTAGTGGTCATTTGTAGGGTTAGGCATGGTTTTGGATGGTTTAGGGCCTGTAGAGCCCAGGGTTTAGGGTTTAGGTTTAGTGTAGTGGTTAATTTTTTAGTTTTGGGAGGGATTAGAATTTTAAAAAAGCAATGTGGCAGTTTACTGGGTGGAGTGGGTTTAGGTAGGTTTAGGTAGAGTTTAGGGTTTAGGGTTAGAGATTTTTTTAAAAAAAAATAGTTACTAGTAGGTTTCTGATTATTTAGTTTACTTTTATTTGTTTAATTAATTTTATTTTTTATTTTAATTTAGGTTTATTTTAATTTTTATTCTATTTAGTTCATTTATTTTAGTTTAGGTTTTTTATTTTTGTTTACTTTATGATTTGGTTTAGGTTTAGGTTAATTTTTTAGTTTAATTTTCTTTTTATTTCATTATTTAGGCTTCGATTTTATTTTTTGGTTTAGCTTTGGATTTTTATTTTATTATTTTCTGTTTAGGTTTTAAGTTTATTTTATGATTTTTTTTAGTTTAAGGTTTATGCTTTATTTTTAATTAGTTTTAGGTTTTTTTTATGTATATATATTGTAGGTTTAGGTTTTATTTAGTTTTATTTTATTTTATTTTTACTTATTATTTCTTTAAATTTTATTTAGGTTTTTATTTTTTGGTTATTTTATTTTTTATTTAGTTTAGGTTTTTATTTATTTTATTTTAGTTTAGTTTTTATTTTTTATTTTATTTTAATTTTAGGTTTAGGTTTATGTTTAGGTTTTAGTATTGGATTTTATTTTATTTTTTTATTTTATTTAATTTAGGTTTAGGGTTTTTAATTAATTTATTTTTTTTAGGTTTTATTTAATTTATGTTTGGATTTTTTAAGCATTTAGGGTTTAGGGATTAGGGTTTAGGGTAAGGTTTAGGGTTGTAGGTTTTATGGTTTAGGGTTTAGCATTTAGAATTTAGGGTTGTAGGTTTTCGGGTTTAGGGTTTATGGTTTTAGGGTTTACAGTTTAGGGTTTAGGGTTTAAGGTTTATTATATTAGGTTTAGGGTTTAGGGTTTAAGGTTTAGGGTTAGTTTTAGGGTGATGGTTTTTCTAAATTTTTTATTTATTTATTTTTAATTTTTAGGGTTTAGGGTATAAGGTTTAGATATTAGGTTTAGGGTTCAGGTTTTAGTTAAGGGTTTTTGGATTTTGTTTTTTTTTTAACATAGGACAAAGTCAAGTTCAGCATTGCATCTTTTAGATTTCATGAACCAAGTAACACACCAAGTTTTCTATGACACAATGGATGACATAGATCAAAAATTAGCCAGCATAGAGCAAATCAAAAATCCTAAATAACTGGAATCATCTCTACTATAAAGATAGCTCCATAAGCAATAGGTCAGCTTCACTATTCTTTCATTTCTCCAGTTCCCATTAGAATCACCTCAGCCTCTTGAGTAGCGGGATCCATCATCATATCCTTGATCTTTCCCCATGCCACCACCATGGCTGTAACCTCCGTCGCTCCTCCCTCCTCCACAACCACCACTGCTCTGACCACCACCTTTATATCGACCCCCGACTTCCAGATCCCCCACTACCACTATGATAACCGCCGTCTTTGCCTTTTCCTCCACCGTCAGATTTAGACTAAGCCTGGTTGATGATCATGTTCCTACTGTCAAGGTTTTGCCCATTCGTAGGGCTTAAGTTTACGTTTAGGTTTATTAGGTTTTAGGGTTTAAGATTATTTTTTAATTTATCTTGTAACTTTAGGTTTAAATTTTATGTTTGGGGTTTAGGGTTTAGGGTTTAGGATTAGGGTTTAATGTTTCGGGTTTCGGGTTTAGGGTTTAGGGTTTAGGGTTTAGGGTTTAGGGTTTAGGGTTTAGGGTTTAGGGTTTAGGGTTTTAGGGTTTAGGGTTTTAGGGTTTAGGGTTTAGGGTTTGAGTTTAGGGTTAGGGTTTATGATTTAGTTTTAGGTGTGTTTTTGTGATCAGTTGGTTTAGGTTTAGTAGGGTAGGCAGTAAGTTAGTTTTTAAGATTTAGGGTTTATTTAAGATTAAGGGTTTAGGGTTTTTTTAAAATTAAGCAAACCCACAGTTTAGATTTACTAATCCGGTTTATTTTTATTTATTTAGTTTATTTATTATTTATTTTATTTTAGGTTTATTTTCTTTATCTTTGTTTATTTATTTTATTTATTTATATTTATTTATTTTATTTATTTATCTTTAGTTTAAATTTTCTTTTAGTTTATTTTAAGTTTAGGTTTAGGTTTAGGTTTATTTATCTTTAGTTTTATTTTATTTCATCTTTTAGGTTTAGCTTTGGCCAGTTTAGGTTTTGGGTGGGGTCAGCTCAGGGTTTAGTGGCTTTGTGGTTTATGGTTTAGGGCTCAGTGGGTTAGGGTTTTAGGGTTTAAGGTTTAGTGTTTATGCTTTAGAGTTAAGTTTTTTTAGGGTCTGTTTAGCATTTAGGGTTTAGAGTTTAGTGATTTGGGGTTTTAGGTTTAGGGTAGCGTTTATGGTTTGGGTTTTGGGGTTTAAGGATTTAGGGTTTAGGGTTTATGGTTTAGCCAGAGTTTCTTTTGTGGTTTAGTAGTTTGGGTTTAAGGTTTAGTTGTGGTTGGTTTTAGTTTAGGTTAATTTTTAAATTAAGTAAACCAGTACGTTTAGGTTTTTTAGTTTATTTTTATCGTTTATAGTTTAGGGTTCAAAGTTTATAGTTTAGGATTAGCTTAGGGTTTAGGTTTTTTTGTTTATTTTTTTTAAATATTATATAAATCGATAGGTTTAGGTTTATTTAGTATATTTAGTTTATTTAATTTATTATTTATTTATCTTAGTTTATTTTTATTTTTATTTTTATTTATGTATATTTTCTATTTTTATTTAGTTTAATTTATTAATTTTAGGTTTATTTATTCTAGTTTTATATTTAGGTTTAGGTTTTGGTTTAAGTTTATTTTTAGTTGAGTTTTATTTTAATTTAAATTTTTTTAGTTTAGTTTTTTTGGTTGAGGTTTAGGTTTTTAATTTATTTTTTTTAGGTTTAAGTTTTAGGTTTTTATTTTAGGTTTATTTTTAGGTTTTATTTTTTTAGTTTAGGTTTATTCGTATTTTTATTTTATTTTATTTTATTTTATTTAGTTTAAGTTTAGGTTTAATTTATTGTAGGTTTTGGTTTAGGTTTATTTTATTTTGCCTATTTTATTTTTATTTTAGGTATATGAATTTTTTTTTGGTTTAGGGTTTGGGTTTTATTTTTTATTTATTTTTTAGTTTTATTTATGGGATTTTTTTTTTATGTTTAGGTTTTTATTTAGTTTTTATTTTATTTTATTTTAAGTTTATTTTATTTTTTTTTATGTTTAGTATTTATTTTATTTAGATTTTTTATCTTAGGTTTATTTCCATTTTTTAGTTTAATTTAGGTTATTATTTATTTTATTTTAGTTTATTTTTATCTGTTTATTTTTTTTAGGTTTAGGTTTAGGTTTAGGATTTAGTTTAAGTTTTTGTTTTATTTAGGTTTATGTTTTATTTATTTATCTTATTTTAGGTTTTATTTATTTATTTATTAAGTTTAGGTTTTTAGGTTATTAAGCTTTGTTTAGGGTTTAGAGTAAAGGGTGTTTTTTTTTTAAATTTAGTAAACTAATAGGTTTATGTTTATTTAGTTTAATTTTTTTTTTATTTTTTGTTTGGTTTAGTTTATTTATTTTTGTTTAGGTTTTTTATTTTAGTTCACTTTTTAGGTTTAGTTTTAACTTTATGTTTATTTTTAGTTTAGTTTTCTTTTTTAATTTATTTTTTAGGTAAAGGTTTTTTATTTTATTTAGGTTATAGGTTTTATTTTAGGTTTAGTTTTAGGTTTTATTATTTTTATTAGGGTTTTATTTTAGTTTATTTTATTTTAGTTAGTTTTGTTTTATGTTTAGGTTTAGTTTATTTTAGGTTTAGGTTTAGATTTTATTTATTTTAGTTTAGTTTATCTTAGTTTAGGTTTATTTTATATTTATTTTAGGTTTATGTTTTTTTTCTAGTTTAGGGTGTACATTTTATTTTTTATTTATTTTTATGTTTTATTTTAAAATTTATTTTTTAGGTTTAGGTTTTTATTTTTTTTTCATTTTATTTTATTTTAGGTTTAATTTAATTTTTTTAAGTTTAGTTTTTATTTTATTTATGTTTTTTATTTTTTAGTTTAGTTTATGCATTTATTTATTTTATTTTAGTTTAGTTTTTATTTTTAATTTTATTTTCCTTTCAGGTTTAGGTTTAGGTTTAGGTTTTAGTTTATGTTTTTATTTTATTTTGGTTTAGGGTATTTATTTATTTTATTTATAGGCTTTATTTAATTTAGATTTAGGTTTTTAGCTTTTTAAAGCTTAGGGTTTAGGGTTTAGATTTTTATTTTAGGTTTATTTTTATATTTTATTTTTGTAGTTTATTTTATTTTATTCAGTTTATGGTTTAGGTTTAATTTATTTTAGGTTTAAGTTGAGGTTTTATTTATTTTAGTTTAGTTTATATTAGTTTAGGTTTATGTTTATGTTTATTTTATTTTTATTTTAGGTTTAGTTTTTATTCTTAATTTAGGGTTTAAGTTTTAATTTTTATTCTTTTTAGGATTTTTAATCTTAGATTTATTTATTTTAAAATTTAGCTTTGGTTTTATTTATTTTATTTTAGTTTATTTTTATTTATTTATTTATTTATGGTTTAGGTTTTACTATAGGTTTATTGATTTATTTTATTTATAGGTTTTATTTACTTTAGGTTTACATTTTTAGGTTTTTAGGGTTTAAGGTTTAGGGTAGGGTAGTGGTGGTTGGGTTTATGCTTTTAGGGCTTAAGGTTAGGCTTGTGGTTTAGGGTTTAGTGTTTAGCTTTAGGGTTTAGGATATTTAAGGTTTGGGGTTAGCCTAACATTTAGGGTTAGTTTAGGGTTTAGGGTTCTTAGGTTTTAGGTTTTATAGTTTATGGTTCTTAGGTTTTAGTTTTTATAATTTAGGGTTTGTTTTGGGTTTAGGGTTTTTTTTTAAAATTTAAGTAAACTAGTAGGTTTAGGTTTATTTACTTTATTTTTTATTTATTTTAGTTTATTTTTATTTTATGTTTATTTTTATTTTTATTTTACTTTATTTTATTTTAAGTTTATTTGTTTTATTTTAGCTTTTTTTTAATTTAGTTTTTAGGTTGTTTGGTTTATGTTTATATTATTTAGTTTATTTTATTTTATTTTATTTTAGGTTTAGGTTTTATTTTTTATTTTTAGGTTCATGTTTAGGTTTTTGTTTTATTTTTTTAGGCTTAGGTTTTAGGTTTTTAATTTAGGTTTTGTTAAGCTTTTTTTTAGTTATGTTTAGGTTTATTTTTATTTTATTTTATTTTATTTACTTTAGGGTTTAGGTTTAGTATAGTTTATTTTAGGTTTAGGTTTAGGTTTTATTTATTTTAGTTTAGGTTTATGTTTATTTTATTTTATTTATTTTATGTTTTTTTTAGTATAGGGTTTATGTTTATTTTTTATTTAATTTTAGGTTTATTTTTTAGGTTTGTTATGGTTAGTTTTAAGGTTTAGGGTTTAGGGTTTAAGTCAGGATTTGATTTAGGTTTAAGTTTTTTATAAAAAGTAAACCCGACAGTTTAGGTTTATTTAGTTTACTTTTATTTTTTTTATTTTATTTTAGTTTAGTTTAGTTTTTAGTTTTAGCTTTAGAGTTTAGTAGGTTTTGTGGATTTGTGGGTCATGGTTGGGCTCAGGGTTAAGGTTGGGTGTTAGTTTTAGGGTTTAGGTTTGGGTTTGGATTTTTAGGATTTAGGATTTAGGGTTTAGGTTAGTCAGTAGTGAGTCCAGGGTTTAGGATTATGGTTTAGGGCCAGTGCTAGTTAGGTCAGTTTAGGGAGAGGTTTAGGGTTAGGTTTAGGGTTTATTTTATTTTGGTTGAGTTTATTTTTTTATTTAGTTTTAGATTTTTATTTTAGGTTTATTTTAGGTTTTAAAGTTTAGGTTTAGATTTATTTTAGTTTATTTTATTTTATTTAGTTTAGGGTTTAGTTTATCTTTAGTTTATTTTATTTATTAGTATTTAGTTTAAATTAACTTTATTTTATTTATTTATTTGGTTTAGTTTTTTAGTTTAGGGTTGAAGTTTATTTATTTTTTTTATTTTCAAGTTTATTGCTATTTTAGGGTTTGGATTTAGGGTTTATGGTCTTTATAAAGAAACAAATCAGGTGTCATGTTTATTTATTTTACTTAGTTTTATTTTATTTATTTTAGTTTAGGGTCAGGGTAGGGTTTGGCTTGTTTTTCTTGGTTTAGGATTTTAGGGTTGGGTTTAGGTGGGCTCAGGGTTAGTTAGTTTAGAGTTAGTTTATGTTTAGGTTAAGGTTTAGGGTTTAGCCCAAGATTTAGGATTTTAGGGTTTAGTTAGTGTTAGGGTTTAGGTTTAGGTTTTGGGTTTTAGGTTTAGGTTTAGTGTTTGGAGTTTAGAGGGGTTTGGGTTTAGGATTTAAGATTTATAATTTAGGGTTACCTTAGGGTTTAGGTTTTTTTGTTTATTTTTTTTTAAAAAAATAATGCAAATGAATTAGGTTTATCTAGTTTATTATTTATTTATCTTAGTTTACTTTATTTTATTTTTATTTAAGTTTAATTTTATTTTATTTAGTTTAGTTTTATTTTAGTTTAGGTTTTTAATTTTATTTTATGTTTAGTTTAGGTTTATGTTTAAGTTTATATTTTGGTTTAGTTTTATTCTTATTCTATTTTTTAGGTTTAGGATTTTATTTTTATTTTAGATTTTCTTTAGGTTTTATTTTTTAGTTTAGGTTTAGGTTTATTTTTAGTTTATTTTATTTTATTTTGTTTAGGTTTAGGTTTAGGTTTAGTTTAATTCAGGTTTAGCTTTATCTTTTATTTATCTTAGTGTAATTTATTTTAGTTTAGGTTTATTTATTTTATTTTATTTTATTTTATTTTAGGTTAGGATTTTGGTTTAGGTTTATTTTTTAGGTTCAGTTTTTTATTTAGTTTTTATTATATTTTATTTTAGGTTTATTTAATTTTATTTTAAGTTTAGTTTTTATTTTATTTTACTTTTTTATTCTTAGGTTAATTTTATTTTTTTAGTTTAGTTTAGGTTTTTATTTATTTTATTTTAGTTTATTTTTATTTATTTTATTTTTAGGTTTAGGTTTACATTTAGGATTTAGGGTTTAGGGTTTTCGGTTCGGGTTTTGGGTTTAGGGATTTTTTTTTTAAAATTAAGTAAACTAGTAAGTTTAGGTTTATTTAGTTTATTTTTTCTTTATTATAGTTTAATTTATTTTTATTTTTATTTAGGATTATTTTTTATTTTTATTTAGTTTAGTTTTTATTTTTTATTTGAGTTTATTTTTTAGGTTTAAGTTTAGGTTAATGTTTATTTTTTAGTTTAGTTTTACTTTTATTTTATTTTTAGTATTAGGTTTGATTTTTTATTTTTAAGTTTAGGTTTAGGTTTTTATTTTATTTTTTTTAGGTTTAGGTTACAATTTTGTATTTTAGGTTTATTTTTATGTTTTATATTTTTTGTTTAGGTTTAGATTTATTTTAAATTTTATTAAATTTAATTTATTTAGTTTAGGGTTTAGGTTTAGTTTATTTTCGGTTTGGTTTATTTTCGGTTTAGTTTTAGGTTTTATTTATTTCAATTTAGTTTTAGTTTAGGTTTGGGTTTATTTTATTTTGTTTATTTTAGGTTTAGTTTTTTTATTAGCTTAGGGTTTAGGTTTTATTTTTTATTTATTTATATGTTTTATTTTTAGGTTTATTTTTTAAGTTTAGGTTTTTATTTAGTTTTTATTTTATTTTTTTAGGTTTAGGTTTAGGTTTTTATTTTATTTTATTGTATTTAAGTTTAAGTTTTTTTATTTATTTTATTTATTTTATTTATTTTATTTAAGTTTAATTTTTTAGGTTTTTTGGGTATAGGGCTTAAAGATTAAGCTTTAGGATTTGGGGTTTAGGGTTTAGGGTTTAGGGTTTAGGGTTTCGGTTTTTAGGGTTTAGGGTTTAGGGTTGTAGTTTTAGTGTTTAGGTTTTAGGATTTAGGTTTAGGTTTATTTTTAGTTTAACTAATTTAATTTAATTTAGGGTTTAGGTTTAATTTATTTTAGGTTTAGGTTTAGGTTTTAGGGTTTTTTTTTTAGTTTAGGGTTTAGGTTTTATTTTTTATTTAATTTTTATTTAATTTTTATTTTACGTTTAGGTTTTAGTTTATTTAGGTTTTTTATTTTTAGGTTTATTTTATTTTTAGTTTAGTTTAGGTTTTATCATTTATTTTAGTTTAATTTTATTTTCTTTTAGGTTTAGGTTTATGTTGAGGTTTTAGTTTAGGTTTTTATTTTATTTTATTTTTTTATTGAATTTTGATTTACATTATTTATTTATTTTTGTTTTTGATTTTATTTAATTTAGGTTTAGATTTTTAGATTTTTAGGGTTTAGGGCTTAGGGTTTAGGGTTTGGGATTTAGGTTTTAAGGTTTAGGGTTTATGATTTATGGTTAAGGGTTTTTGGTTTAGGGTTTATGTTTAGGATTTTGGGTTTTAGGGATTATGTTTTTAGGGTTTAGGGTTTTTTTAGGGTGCATGATTTACGGTTTAGTGTTTAGGGTTCTTGGTTTAGGGTTGTAGGTTTAGGGTTTAGGATTAAGGGTTTAAGGTTTTTTAAAAAAAATTCAAACCCGATAAGTTTAGTTTATTTAGTAAATTTAGTTTTATTTATTTTTTTTTAGTTTATTTATTTTACCCAGGTTTATTTTTTATTTTATATATTAGTTTATTTATTTTAGGTTTGTTTATTTTAGTTTAGGTTTTATTTTAGTTTGTTTTTAGGTTTAGGTTTAGGTTTAGGATTATTATTACTGAGTTTATTTATATTTTATTTTTAGGTTTTGGTTTTATTTTTATTTTAGGTTTAGGTTTAGGTTTTATTTCTCGCTTTAGGTTTAGGTTTTAGGTTTTTTATTTTAGGTTTATTTTAGGTTTTATTTTTTTTGTTTATGTTTTGGTTTATTTTAGTTTATTTTATTTTCTTTAGTTTAGGTGAATTTTATGTTTAGGTTTAGGTTTTTATTTATTTTAGTTTATATTTTGATTTATTTTATTTTATTTTAAGTTTAGGTTTTCTTTCATTTAGGGTTTAGGTTTTATTTTATTAATTTTAGCTTTTTTTTTATTTTAGTTTTATTTAGTTTTTTTATTTTATTTAGGTTTTTTATTCTTAGGTTTATTTTATTTTATAGTTTAGTTTAGGTTTTTATTTATTTTATTTTATTTTTTTTAAAGTTTAGGTCTAGGTTTTAGTTTAGGTTTTTATTTTATTTTACTTAAGTGTAGGTATTTTTATTTATTTTATTTTTTCAGTTTTATTTAGTTTAGGTTTAGGTTTTTAGGTTTTTAAGGTTTATGGCTTAGGGTTTTTTTTTGGGGGGAACCCCATGTAGGGGAATTTTATTGACACAAAAAGGGGGTTACAAGGTCCTTAAGATGGGATAAAATCAAGATCGACTGCTCAAAGAGCTACAATCAGCCTAGAAAGTGAATCCCCTATCTAAGTACAATTATAAAAGAGAAAGAAAAAGCAAAGAGAAAAGAAAAATAGTAAGAGAAATAAAAGTAGCCAAAAGGAGAAGCCAGAGGACAACCTTCAGCAAAAAGTTGTGAAGATGAGAGAAGCATATGCCACCTGGGAGAAGAACCCGAAGGAAACCAAATAGAACCCGCAAACATTTAGAGAAAGAAATTATACGGTGTAGGAAATATAATAATAAGAAATAAATGAGAGTGAAAGAAAACTAGAGAATTGTGTGAAGGAAGGTTCGTGCTCAATCACACAAGAATGGTAGCAAGCATGTACATGCAAACTTCAAAGGAAGGGTTACATCACAAATGCTACTACTACCAAATTATGAGTGAAATCATCCCAACCATCATAGCCTACATACTGGGAAGGCTACCATCGGATGAAAATCATTTGATCTTTAATGCAGATAAAAAAAACAATGGAAAAATACACTATAGAAGGAAAGGAAACACAATTCAGCTAGGCAAAGGGATGCAGCCAATCTTTTGAAAGAACAACACCACCTATGTATTCAAATATAACATGTGAAAGAGCTACCAACACAAACCTCTGCCTAGATTACTCATCATGGCTAGGAAAACACCCCCATAGTGATGAAAGCCAATCAAAAGCAACAACCCAGGTGTTAACATCCACATATTAATTGCTAGATCAAACCAATAATTATACAGGTCTAATAGATCCAAGATTAACCTCAGCTAACAGATAAACCCATACAGCAAAAGCACAGGTAATGAGGCTAACCAAACAACAATCAATAGAATAAAAGGCGTAAATACAATAGAAAAATATTTGAACATAGTAACTGATAATCCATTAGCCAATACAAACCAAATAGTGTAACCAGAGGAGAATGTAGGCAGTGTCATTACAGAATTGAACCATGTTAGGAATAAAATACTATATAACCCAAAAATCCATCAATGTAGGGAAAATAACCAAACTGCTAAGAAAACAACAACAACAACAACATCAAAAGCAAAAGGTGACCAAAGAAATCCCAATCATGTAGGGAAATAACAGTAATCACAAAACTAAAAAGAGAAATGGAAACAATGAACATAATCAGCGAAGTAACTAATTGATCCTTGAGGGTTGAGAAAAGGACCAGCAGAACCCAACATATCCAATGAAACAGGTGATAGTCCCATGAAAGAGGGCTATCAGCAAATAAAATTAGAAGCCAACATGTTAAAAAAACAAAAAGTAGGTAAGCAATAGATGAGGAAGAAGAGCCAAAGACCACCAGCACAAGATAACCATGAAAAGGCAACAGGTAAGTGCAGTAGAAAATTGAGAAGAGGAGAGTGCAAATCAAGGAAAATAGAAAGAGGAAAATACAGACAAAGCAAATAGTTAATCGAGCAGACAACATCATAATGTAACTTAATTTCTGAGGTAAGGTAAACTAGAGTTTTCCAAATTAACCAAACCACACAATTGTTTAGAAAGACTAGAATGATCATAAAAGGTGAGCACCTCTAATCTAGCAAGACAAGCATTTCCTTCACCAAATGTGAGTGACTTTAAAATAGACTTGAGAGAAATAGTATGATTAAGGAGGTAGTATAAATATGTGTTTCCCACCTTGGTGGAAGTCAACATATCAATGAGAAAAAGTGCATCCACTTCAATCTAAATATTGAGCCAACCTTTTTGCAAAAATTCTCTATAACTTTGTTAATAACCATTAATTCAGCAAAGATAATTGAACAAGCTTTAAGAGGGTAGGCAAAAGCACAAATGACACTACTTTTAATGTTTCTGAAAATGCCACCACAACCAAAAGAATTTTGAGAGACAGAGCAATCAGTATTAATTTTGATAATATTTTTATGAGGCTTTCTCCAATAGATAAGCTTATCTTCTTTCCAGTTGGGGATCTAAGGGAAGATAAGACCAAGCTTCTTGGCCATAAATTTGCACCCTTTAAAGTGGTTGTTTGTAATTAAGCTAGCATTACATAAAGCATGAATTTTTTCCTTAGTTCTAGAAATAATCCTATTGTGGTTCATAGGGATACCACGATGTTTGGCATCATTTTTTGTCCATCCATATGAACCATATAAGAGTGATATCAGTATTTACTTTAATGTGACATTTCATAGTTTTATGAAAATAAACTTAAAATGTTGATATAAGGATAAAGAACCATGAAAATGGTTAATATTGAAAAGTTTATCATACCAAACCCACAATTTTGAGGCAATAGCTCCATTAACAAAAACATGATTCACATTCTCAATGTGAAAACAACAATAGCATTTAGAAGGCAACTGTAAGCCTTTTCCCCACATCAAAGAGTCAACATGATTGAAATTTTCAGAATTCTCCAAATAAGGATAGAATAGGAAATAGGGATAATGTTATTCCAAATTTAAAAAAACACATTAGAGAAGCCATGGGCATCTCTAATATGATTCCAAACCTCTTTAAGGATAAAATCACCATTATGATACGGCTTAAAAAGAATCTTATCAGGCTTGTTAGAAATGATAGGAATGTTAGTGAATTTATCTAAAAGAGAAATAGGAATATAATCAGTGAGTTTACTATAATTCCATTTATTATCAATCCAAAAAGAGTTCATTTTAGTAGCAGTAGTAGAATGTGTAGATAAGAAATCATCAATAGAACCACTTCCAAACCAATTATCTTGCCAAAAGAAAGAAGATCCAGAGTTAACCCCCCAAGAAATAAGGGATTCAGCTTCCCATTTGATGGAGCAAAGTCTTTTCCAGATAAGGGAGTCACCAACTTTGTAAGGGAAAAATAAGAAGATGCTTACCCTGGCAGTATTTGGCAGTCATGAAGTTTGCCCAAAGACTTTTATTACTCCTTAAATTCAACCAAAGTTTTTGAGATAAAGCAGTAATAGCTTCACAAATTGACTTACAGCCAATCCCATCCTCAACAAGGGTGCCACAACTTTTATACCAAGAAGTCCAATGCATCCTTTTATTAGAATTATTAGAGCGCCAAAAAATTTATTAAGGAGATGTTCTATTCTGTTTAAGGTAGAGTTAGTATGGATGATGATTTGAATAAGATAAAGAGGCATGGAATTAAGGGTACTCTTGAGAAAAGTAAGCCTGCCACCCAAGGAAAGTAAGTGAAATTCCCAAACATAAATTTTATTAGCAATTTTTTGGATTAGATCATCGAAGAGATATGATCTTTTTTGACTTTTCCATAGAGGAGCACCAATATATTTAATAGGGGGTTGTTGTTTAAAATTAGTGATTCTCTAGATTTGATTGATTTTGTTACTGGAGATTTTAGAAGAGGTAATGAAACAACTTTTTCCCTCATTGATATAAAGACCACTTTTTTACCAAAATTATTTAAGAAATTCTTAATGCATTTAATGTGATGGATGGATGCATTACAAAAAATAATGAAATCATCAGCAAAACTAAGATGGGAGATAGGTAAACCATAAAGAGTTCTAAAATACATGCAAGGATTATTGTTGAAAAGGTCATTTAAGCTCCTAGAAAGATATTCCATAGTAATAATGAATAGGAAAGGGGATAAGGGGTCACCTTGCCTCAAACCATGAGAAGAAGGGAAAGACCTAAGGCCTCACCATTAAGAATAATAGAAAACAAAGCAAGAAGAATGTTATCCCAAGAGATGTTGTCAAATGCTTTAGAAATATCTAATTTAAATAGGATGTTACCACCCTTATTAGGAGCATCCAAATCATTAATCAGATATAGCTCTACCTCTAATGAAACCTGTTTGGTTGAAGGAGATAACTTTTTAGAGAAGAGGATTAAGTCTATTAGCAAGCATTTTAGCAATTAATTTATGAAAGAAAGTGCAAAGACTAATAGGTCTAAAATCACCCCATGATTCATTATTCTCAATTTTAAGTATAAGGATAATGGAAGTACTAGTAAAATATCTAGGAAGAGGATTACCCGTAAATAAATCAATAGCACATCAACTAAATCATTTTAAATAATAGGCCAACAGTGCTGGAAAAATTATGTCATATAACCTTCAAGACCAACAACATAATCAATATTCATGTTATTAAGAATTTTACCAATCTCCTTTTCCGTAGGCAACCTAGTATACAAATGATTATCATCATTGATAATGGTTGAGGGGATCAAATGGGAGCTAGAAATAGCATATAAAGTGTGGTTCTTGTTAAAAATATTTCTAAAGTGATTAAAAATTGAGGCTTTAATCTCATTAGTGGCAGTGATCATATCTCCAGTATTACATTTAATTTTTTGGATGGAGTTTAAAGCTCTCCTTTTATTGAATAAAGCATGAAAATACCATGTATTTTTATCCCCATCAGTAATATGCTTACTAGAAACCTTTTGCCGCTAATAAGTTTCTTCCATATTCTGATAGTTAACTAGATTACCTTTGGCTTCATTCAAATCTTTCTACTTGGAAGAGTCAGTCAAAACTACATTTTCAAGACTACAAACCAAAAGCTCCATATTTTTTATATTAGCAAAGAGATTTTTAAATCAATGCTTTTTCCACCAAACAATGTTTTGTTTAAGCCTTTTAAGTTTAAACTAGAATCTAATCATACCCCTAACTGAATTATCAGGGTGCAAGGGGGCAACCCAATTGGTGGTAACAACTTTTAAAAAAATGAGGTGTTGAATACACATATTTTGAAATCTAAAAGAGGAAGAGGAGGATAACATTTTAGAGTTATTTTTAACAAAAATTAAAATAGGAGCATGATTCGACAAGGTTCTACCCAAATGTTCAACAGAGGTAAGAGGCCATTGATTAATCCTGTGAGAGTTAAAAAGGATTCTATCAAGGTGTTGCCAAAGTTTAGAGTTATGCCAAGTGTAATTAGAATCAGAATAACCAATGTCAATAAGGTTTCAATCAAGAATCATATTAGAGAATCCTTCCATAGAATGACTATTAGGAGATTAACCTCCCCTTCTTTCAGAGGAAGAGAGGATAGTGTTGAAATCACCCCCAACCAATCAAGGTTTGTTAACAGTTAAAGCAAAACTTCTTAAGTTGTCCCAAATGATATTCCTACCAACTCTATTACAGGAAGCATAAAAAACTTGATGGATATCATCTAAAATGGAAACATTAAGTAAATTGTTCAAGAAGCACCAAATTTTATTACTGGTATTAGAGAAAAAGTTATTAAAATCAAGCATTCTAGAAACACAATTGATCTTAGAAGCATATATGAGAGCTTCAATGATCATAAGTAAGGATATATTATTAATACGATAAAGACTTCTAACACGATAACAGACAGTGAGGGTTCCAATCCCTCGAACATTCCAAATAATAGAATTAAACATAAAGGAAATATTAAATAAGCTAAAGGAAAACAAGTACATAAAATCATTAGAATTTTATGGTTTATTTTATTTATATATTTTTATTTTTATTTTATTTTATTTATTATATTATATTATATTATATTTTATCTATTTATTTATTTATTTTATTTATTTTTATATTATTTAATATTTTATTTTATTAATTAATTAATTTATTTAATTTTATTATTTACTTATTTATTTTTATTTTATTTATTTATTTTATTTTTTTTATTTCTATTTAGGATTATTTATTTTATTTTTATTTTAATTTAATTTATTATTTTTAATTGATTTCTTATTTTATTTTATTTTATTTATTGCTTATTTATTTTTATTTTTTGTATTTATTTATTATTCCTTATTTATTTATTTATTTATTTATTTTTACTTTATTTTATTTTTTATTTATTATTTACTTATTTTTAGTATATATATATATATTTTATTTTATTTATTTATTTATTTATATTTTATTTTACTTATTTACTTTTTTTATTTTTTTATTTTTATTTTTATTGTTAGTTTATTTATTTATTTAATTATTTTATTTCATTTTATATTTTATTTATTTATTTATTTATTTTCTTTTATTTTTATTTTATTTATTTATGATTATTTTGATTTTTTTATTTTTATTTTTATTTAATTTTTATTTAAATTTATTTATTTTAAGTATTTTATTTTTAATTTTATTTATTTATTTTATTTTTTATTTTAATTTTTATTCTATTATTTTAATTATTTTTTAATTTTTTTATTATATATTTTTTATATTTTATATTTTATATTTTTTACTTTAATTATTTTTATTTTTATTTATTTAATTTTATTTTATTTTACTTTTGGTATCTGGTTTATTTATTTATTTTATTTTTTATTTTCATTTATTTTTACTTTTTTATTTTATTTTATTTTTATTTTTATTTTTATATTAGGTTTAATTATTTTCTATTTTATTTATTTATATTTATTTATTTTATTATTATTTTTTTATTTTATTATTTTATTTAATTATTTTATTTATTTATTATATTTTTTTATTTTATGGTTTAGGGTTTAGGGTTTAGGGTTTTAGGATTTAGGATTTTAAGGTTTAGGGTTTAGGGTTTAGGGTAGTTTAGGTTTGGGTATTTTTTTTTTTTAGGTTTTTAGTCAGGTTTGGGTTTAGTTATTTGGGTTTAGGTATGTTTAGGGTTTTAGAGTTTATGATTTAGTTTTGGGGTTTAGCTCAGGATTTAGTTTATCAGTTAGGGTTTAGGTTTAGTGGTTTAGAGAGGTTTAGTTTAGGGTTTTGAGTTTAGGTTTATTTTATTTTTAGGTTGTGGTTTACTTTTATTTATTTAGTTTATTATTTATTCATTTTAATTTATTTTATTTTTATTTTTCTTTAGTTTAGTTAATTTATTTTAGGTTTATTTATTTTAACTTTTTTTTTAGGTTTAGGTTTAGGTTTATGTTTATTTTTTAGTTTAGTTTTATTTTTATTTTATTTTTTAGGTTTAAGTTTTATTTTTTATTTTTAGGTTGAGGTTAGGTTTTAGGTTTTTATTTTAGGTTTAGGTTTATTTTTAGTTTATTTTATTTTATTTTAGTTTAGGTTTAGGTTTAGGTTTAGGTTTATTTATTTAGTTTAGGTTTAGTTTATTTTATTTTTATTTTATATGTTTTTTTTTTTAGGGTTTAGGATTTATTTTTTATTTATTTTTAGGTTTATTTTTTAGGTTAAGGTTTTTATTTAGTTTTTATTTTATTTTATTTTAAAATTATTTATTTCTATTTTAAATTTAGTATTTATTTTATTTTGGTTTTTTATTCATTTGTTTATTTTTTATTTAATTTTATTTTAGTTTTTTTTTTCATTTTTTATTTTATTTGATTTTTATGTTTATGTTTAGGTTTTAGTTTAGGTTTTTATTTTATTTTATTATTTTATTTTATTTAGGCATAAGTTTACTTATTTATTTTTTAGGTTTTAGTTTAGGTTTAGACTTTAGGATTTGTGGTTTAAAGATTTAGTGAGGGAGAGGGGTTTGTGGAGGAGGTTTAGGGTTTATGATTTAGGTTTAGGGTAGCATTTAGGGCCCAGGTAAGGCCTGGAGTGGAGGTTTAGGCTCAGTGAGTTTAGTGAGCATCAGCCTGGGGCCCAGTGCCTGTCATTTTAGGTGGAGTGCCCAGGCTTTGGATTAGTTTTAGGTCAAGAGGGTTTAGGGCCTGTGAGCTCAGGATTTAGAATGTGCCAGGCTCTGAGCTCCAGGATTGGAGAGTTAGGGTTTATGATGGTTTAGGTGGGCTCAGGTTTAGGGTTAATTTGGGTTTAGTTTTTTAAGGTTTATAGTTTAGGATTTAGGTTTTGGGGTTTTGGGTTTAGGGTTCAGTTTAGGGTTTAGAGTTTTGGGTTTTGGGTTAGTTTTAAGATTTAGGGTTTAGGGTTAGGGTTTTATTTTTTATTTTTTTTATTTTTTATTTTTTTAAATTTTTTAAGGTTCATTTAGTGTATTTTTAATTTATTTTAGTTTATTTTATTTTATTATTTTGATTTAGGTTTATTTTTATTTTATTCAGTTTAGTTTATTTATTTTAAGTTTTTAAATTTTTGTTTAGGTTTTTTGTTTTAGTTTACTTTTTTAGGTTTAAGTTTAGGTTTAGGTTTATTTACTAGTTTTGTTTTGTTTTTATTTATTTTTTGAGGTTTAGGTCTTATTTTTTATTTTTAGGTTTAAGTTTAGGTTTTTATTTTATTTTTTTAGGTTTAGGTTTTATGTATTTTTAGGTTTTTTTTAGGTTTTATTTCTTAGTTTAGGTTTAGGTTTTTTTTAGTTTATTTTATTTTATTTAGTTTAGGTTTAGGTTTAGGTTTAGTTTATTTTAGGTTTAGGTTTAGGTTTAATTTATTTTAGTTTAATTTATTTTAGTGTAGGTTTAAGTTTATTTAATCTTTAATTTAGGTTTATGTTTTTTATTTAGTTTAGGGTTTAGGTTTTATTTTATATTTATTTTTAGGTTTTATTTTTAGGTTTATTATTAGGTATAGGTTTTTGTTTAGTTACATTCAGTGATGAAGACTTACTCCTAGGGACGATCGAGCACAACCACCTCTTTACATTATAGTGGATGTTGGCAGATACAGGCTATCTAGAGTTCCGTTTGACCTAGGTGTATTAGTTAACATTATGAGTCTAAGAACCCTTGCCTACTTGAGGATCGACATCTCCAAACTCCAAAAAGAAAGCATGATGTTGAAAGGATGTAATGAATAAGGCAAAAGGACCTTTTGGTATTAATTTTTGGATGTATGGGGGGGGGCACCACGCCGATCATAGGGGGTATACTTTTTGAGTTGATCGAGTACACCATTGAGATATGATGTGCTATCTCAAAAGATAGAGACATCACCTTACAATGGACCTAATCACATAATAAGGACTCCTAAGGCATGATGAGACTTCACATGTACCAGAGATTTTTCCCCTAATTTATATGGATGAATAAAGTAGGGTTTATATTAAATCAAGTTCTTAAGTTCCTTATGAAGGTAAGCCTCCATAGTTAATTACATCTTAGGAAAAGAAATTTCTTAAGAATAATCTCGATTAGAGTAGACAATTATCATCTCTAAAGATTTCAAGGTTAGACTATCAAATGATTGGTTGTATTTGAAAAATAAATTGGGAAAGTTTAGGGAGAATAATTATTTTTGGAATCCAAATGAAATAAGTAGGAAATGCTCATGATACGAGGAAGCTTAGTGAGCATTCCAATCTATCCTATGGTTGGGCTTTATAAGTTTGAAGATGAGGATATTTATATGTTTTGAGTTGAAATTTAATTAGATTACTAGGGCTTATAATCCACCAAGACAAGGTTGTGGGAATTCCTAAGATGAGGATTTATGCTCAGAGAAAGAAATAGATAATCCTAAATCTAGGGAGCTTTAGAATGAGCTAAAGCACGACTTAAATCTAAGAGACAGGTGGACATAAGAGTTTACCTCCACAAGAGATAATAAATTGTCTGACTTTTAGACTTATAACTTCCAAGAGTGGTCATCAACTAACTCCTCCTACGATTTTAAAACTATGTTGTTTGGTCATATGAATTGGAGGATAGCTAGGGTAGTTATTTAATTAGAAAGATATTAAAGTCCTAAACACACTCCCTAAGAGACTAGAGCATGAGTGGTATGAGCATATGACTTAATCTATAGATGCAAAATATTTTCAGATTTTATTTCATTTTAACACATTATTTTGATAGAGGCTTTAGGATTTCTTGTGCCTAAATGCATGATGAAATAATTTATGGGTCAAATCAACTAGAAGAAGTTGTTCTCCACCAAGGGATGCTCTCATAGTTCAAGCATTCCTTTATCATGCAAGGATGAAGATCCTTCATGTTCAAGAGAGAAAGAATATTGATGCATGATGTGAAACATACAACTAGACAACTAAGGGGTTGCGAAATCTTGTAATTATCTTATTCATATCATAGGCTTTATGATGAGGTTATGAGCTATTTAAAATTTAGTTATGGGTGATTAGTTAGGTAGAAAAGTTATTTTTATCGTAAGAACCTAATCATATCCAATCTACACATTAATGCATCAATCATTTAAGAAACTATGAAAAGCATGTCCTCATAATGCACAATGTAAACATAACATCAAATAATTATATAAACAATTGTAAAAGAATTAAAGACCGGTGTGGTCGGGTACCGTCGTAGAACCCGAAGAGAGAAAAGATGGGTAGCCGAGCTCTACCCTTATACAACCTGGAATATGAAAGAATAATTATAATTGTATTAAATGCTATGGAGGTCTTCATTCTTCATATCTCCATTTTTGATTTGGTTCCTTCTTTGATTTGGAAGGTGCTTGCTTCAAAGGCATCATAGGGCACCCCAGGATAAAGCCTTATGGCCACTGCTCATCCTAATCTCCAACAACACTAATCCTAATTCCTATTGCAAAAATTAAATTTATATGTGAAAACTAAATCTAACTAAACCTACAAAATAGTGGTTAGCTAAATATACATATAATCTCAAGCAGTTGTATTTATAATTTGGACTTAGCACCCTACACATGTGTAACTAAGCCCACCTGTCCTTACTTGGATTATGCTTAACGATTTAAGCAACCTATAAAAAGGGCATTCACATTTATTTTTAAGCATCCCTTAAGCATAATCCCTTGCCTAAAATATTATTATGCTAATATTGTCCTATCATCAAGTCTACAAAGCATACACCCTAACATTCAATCTAAAATAATACATGATAAAACAAAATATACATCAAATCATACACATCTTAACTTAGAGCTAAGTGGTGACTTAAATCTAATGTGTGTATTAAGGATTGTGTGGTAAGTCTTATTAGGCATTAGTGTTGTATTTTCTAAGTGTAGAAGGATTCAATTTAACATGAAAGGTTGATCTCACTTGAAGTAGTTTAATTGATTTGAGAATTTTAATTTTTGTTTTCTTTTATTTCATTTGATTACACTTAGCAACTAAGTATTATAAAGAGAGGAAAAGAGGATTGCCCTCTTTCAACCCTACCTTAAGTCACTTTCTAAAGTATATTAATTTGTTTTAGTTCTCTTTAGTGAATGGCTTATTAAATGATTAATTTAATCTGAAGTTGAGGTTCACTTTAAATAATCTTATTCAAAATGAAAGGCATCTTAAGATTAATTTAATTTAATTACTACATGACATATATTAAATCATTCCTTTCCATCACATGTAACATGCATATGATTTAACTTAAGTGTATCATACAACATATTTTAACACACTTAAATGATGAATGTATGTGTATGTTTAGAATTTATATTTTATTTGATTGAATTATTTAAACAAATTAATTTAAAACTTTATCCAAATTCTTATACAAAAGGACATAAGAATGAAATTAAATAGCATGTGCCATTGTTAAACCAGGAAGGATGTAATCAAATGACCTCCTTGGAGCTAGCTAAAGCCTTGTATTCTTGGGATGTCCAGACTATATACCCATTTGCATTCAAATATATGTAAATTCATATACATGAACATATGAAGTAAGCTCCAAATCATATGGCTAATTAATTCAACCACTTAGTCAATTATGAATGCATGCAATTTTAAAATGGGATTTTCATTCACTAATCACATATACATATACATGTACAAAGATATAGCAAGTACATGTCATTATTAAACCACAAAAGTGAGGTAATCAAATGAGCTCTTAGCTAACTAAAACCTGTATTTCTGATGTCCATAGACTATATACTTTCTTTTCTTGGACACACATGGATGTATACATAAATGAGGGAAAGAAAACCATGCAAAGATTGTATATTTTTTTTATTGAGTTATATATATATATATATGAATTAAAGCTCTATCCAAATTCTAATGTTGAAATACATAATAATGAAATCAAATGTGTACATGCCGTTGTAAAACCAGGGAAGTGAGGTAAACAATAGACCTCTTTGGGGCTAGCTAGAGCCTTGTGTTCTCGGGGTGTCCATACTATATACCCATTAACATTCAATCTTATATAAATCAACACATGAATAGAGGAAAGAGAACTCAACATTCATACACTCAAGCTATAAACACATGCATTTCATATGTATTTATACCTAGCATCATAAACATATTATTATTCATTTATAATCTTTTGAAAAATACATTTGGATTTAATAGTGATAATAGTCATGCATATATTAAATTAAATCAACACATGCAAGCTTACATAAATGAAATCCATTTTATTTTACTTGATTTTGAAAATATGGATGCATGAATTCAAATGACATACCAAATTTAACATGATTGGAAAGAGGACAATCACATATAAGCATGTGATTCATTCAACCAAACTAGTTCTTAAGGACAATCAAATCAAATATGGTTATTTAAAGAAACCAAAGCTTCTTTATTTATTAAGTTTTGGAATTGATTTGATTTAAAGAGGAGAAGAGAAATCATCACTTACTATTTTAAACCCATTCCCACATTAGTGATTTGATTTAATTTAAGGAAAATTTTAAGTTGATTTTATGGGTTAATTAAGTTGAACCCTTAATTAGATGAATTAATCACCCTTACCTATGTCACCTTAAAGTAATTAACTAAATAATTATGAGCCAACATGATATGCATGGAAAATAAACTTAATGATCCTAGAAATAAAAAAGGGCCTAATGCAATTAGCTCATGTTTAATAGTTAATTAGATTAAGGGACTTAATTAAACTCTTATGGTTTTCCAATACATGTGGACTAACCATAATTTCATTAAACTCCTTTAGGTTATAAACACCTAAAGAACTACCCCATGATTTAATTAATTAAGGTTTGATGTGATTATGATTTAAATTTGATTAAGTGATTTAATTAATCAGTTAAATCTTAATTAATTTTATTTTTAAAAAGGGTGAAATGAACATAGGGAAAGGGGTCTCAACCCTATTGCTTAGTTCACTTACTATTGAACAATGATTAATAAACTAAATTAACCAATTTATTACTATTCATGGGATTAATTAATCATTAATTAACTTAAAAGAGTAGTTAAAGTTTAATTAGTGAATTTTCCTAATAAAATGAGCAATAAATCCAAAGAAAATCATGGGAGGTAGAGGTCATCTCATTAAATTAACCTATATAATTTGGCATTAATTTCTCAAGTAATTAAAGAATAATTAAGCTAATTAATTTTGTAATTAAACCTTAATTACTATTCAAAATTAGTTAAGATCATTTTTAATTAATTATCCTCTAAAATACATTTTAAATTGGTATTTATTTGCATATTTTTTATTTCTCTATGATTTTTTATGTTTTTTAGAAGTTTTAGCCATTAAAAATGATTAATTAAGCCTAATTAAAGCTTAATCCTATTGGTGCCATGTGGCGCGCTAACACGGTGCACATTCCACATGGCATCACGAGATTGGCTATTTAAAACTTATCCGACTTAGTGCCTACATGGCGGTGGTGGATACACTTTCTTGTCCGCCGTTCAATCTAAGATCAAACGGCTGTAATAATCTTATAGATTAATAGAATTAAATTAGATAGATCTAGCATATATAATCATGACCGTCCATTTCGATCATGCAGAATGGACAGTGTGTGATCTAACATCACGCGAGTGAGGGAGAATGGAGTTCATCCGCCATTGTTCACTTCATCTGAGTTTAAAAGGATCCCACACCTTCATGACATCGATCGGAGGGGATCAAATGGTCAAGATCACACAAGATGCAAGTTTTCTTCAAAAAGCTCCAACCCATTTTTTTTAAGGATCAATTTGGAAGCATACCTCATCGCTCAAGATTGGTAGCTGAATGATTGAGGAAGCTTTATCTAGTGGAGACGAAGCTATATTGAGTAGAAATTTGATCAATTCCTTGACGTTCACTCATAAGGCCATGAACAGATGATTTAATTTGAAGTTGAGATGATCACTCTTACCATATAGTGCTTGAAGGGGGAGATGATTCACTTTACCATGAGGCCTATGGAAGGTGCATGCAAAGTTAATTTCATTTTTATGGAGAAATGGGGAAGTTAGGTTAGAAATGGGAGTATCCTATTTTGGGTCGGACGGGAATGACATTTTTTGATCAAGGAACGAGCTTGGGAGCTTACGGCTTGGGTAGCTAGGGATCTAAGGAATGATTTTTGTGTGTGTTTGAGTGGAAATGAAGGGGTGTATACCCCCCTTCATATTGATCGAATGGTGGGATTGGGTTTGGCTTTAGTGGTCACCACCATCTCGTGAGTCGGGTGGTGAGGAGAGGTCTCTACTTGGTTGGTTGAAGGTGTGGAGAAGGCTACCAAGAAGGAATCATGGGTGTCCTATGGGTTTTAAATGCTCTGGGGAGGGTGAGGTGATTTCACCTCCCATGGGTCATGGTCTGACCACCCCCAGTCAAGTTAGGTCCTGTGCTAGGGATTGGGAGAGTACCAAGTGGCCAAAGAATTGAAATGACCACATACATGGGTGATTTATCTCATTTGATGTCCTTGACCTAAGGGTAGAATGATCATTTGACATTGATTTGATTTAGCAGATTTAAAAAATGAGCCAAAAGTATGTTAGCCCAAATTTCAAGTCAATTGGAGTTGATTAGGTTTGGCTCAATTTGACTAATTTAGATAAATTAGATTACATCAAGTTGACCAATTGGTCAAATTGCATCAAACCAAGGGTTCAAGTTCATATGATCATTTGGAATATTTGGTTCAATTGGTTTGGTTTAGTTTGGCTTAGATTTGATTTTGGCTCATTTGAATTCATTTGGGGCAAATGGGTTGTTGACCAATTTGACCAAATTGGCCAAATTGGCTTTGTTGGTTTGGGTTTAGTTAACAAATTGTAGATGATTGTAGGCTTTTGTTTCAATTAATTTGGATTATGATTTGATTTAGGAAAATTTGAACTTCTAGCTCAATTTGGGCTACATATATCAATTGGGTTCAATTGGGTCCAATCATAGCTCTGGTTAAGTTCAATAATAAATTTGGAATGACCTTGAGTCATTGGTTGCAATAAATTTGGTTTATATTTTGATTTGACCCAATACGATCTTTTAGGTCAATTTGGGTAAACTTAGGTCAATAAGGCCAATTAGGGTTTGTTTGACTCAATTAAAGGTCAAGTCATATTCAAATATTGATTTTGATTTAGTATGAATCATTGGTTTTGAAGAGATTTAGCTTAGGTTGCAATTTGGCAAGTTCATATGGGTTAAGGGTTGACTTGGTCAAATGACCAAGTTGACTTGGTTTGACCTAATTTGTGAAAATTGATCAACCTAGGGTGACCAACAATCATGATGAGATTTTGATGGGCTTGGTTCACCCAATTTGGGTAGGATTAGAACTTGGCTCAAATAGGTCAAATTGGCCACTTTTGGTCAAGTGGACCAATTAGGTTTAGTTGGCATGATTTTGGGTTGAGTTTGATTTAGTTGAGTTTATATATGGATTTGGATTGATATATAAATTCAATAACAATTAGCTCGGGTTCAAATGGGTTTTGGTTCATTTGAACATTTAAAGTCAAAAAGGATAACTTATGTTTGACTTGGGTTGATTTTGGTTTGGCTTGATGATTGTAGATTACATTTATATTTGTGAATATGATTGAAGGTATGATTGATTCATGAGAAAATCAAATTTGGATTTTGGAATGAAGGAATTTGGCTAAGTCCATGGAGTTGGGTCATGTGGCTTGTGTGATTTTGATTTGGTTTGATTTAGTTTTGATGATTTAAATGTTTATTTAATTTAAATTTGTGAAGATGATTGAAAATATGATTGATTTGTGAGAAAATCAATTGACTTTGACTTGATTTGGATTATGATTTGGCTAAATCAATGGATAGGTCGTATGGCTTAGGAAGGGTTTTGATTTAAATTGATTTAATTTGATTTAGTTTTGATAATTTGAATTTAGATTTGATTTATATTTAAGAATATGATTGAAGAAATAAATTTGATATGAGAAAATCAATTTATTTTGGATTGATTTGGATTAAGATTTGGCTGTCCATGAGATATGTCATATGGCTTAGGAAGAGTTTCAAGTTTGGAATTGATCACGGGCTTCAATCATTTGGTTTTAGAATTTGGGTTTGGATTTGGATTTGAATTTGATGTTTGAATTGAACTTGAGGTTTTGTTTGAGAAGGTGAACATGGATTGGATTTGGGTTGTAGGGTAGGTGGATTATCCTAATCCCTAAGGCATAACCTAATCTTATGGTTAACCCTTCTAAGTCTTTAAAGTCTTATGAAGTCCAAAGGAATACTCCTAAGTCTAAAATGGGAAGATTGAATCGACTCCAAAAGTGAGGTCAACAGCCATAGGCTCCAAAGTGTTGCCCTTGGAGATAGGTGATTGGAAGACCGGCCAAGTTTCACATTATGACTTGATACATCTTTCAACGCTTGCTTGGGAGACCATACACAAGAACAATATATTTCATCCTCTCTACATCAATGAAGTTTGTGAGAGGTGGGATCATCTATGGTCAAAGGAGATCTCAAGCCATTTACATTAATGAGGTCATATGAGGATGAGGCTTACTACCTCCCTCAAAATCAACAAGTCTATTCTCGCAAAATTGGCCAAAGTTTAAAAATAAAAGAAAAAATATAAAAAGAAAAAGAAAGAGATAAAGAAAAAGAAAATAAAAGAGAAAATGAAAAAGAAATTAAAAGGGAGTAGAAATAGACTTGGAGGAGGAAGTGGAGCCTGACATTAGACTCCACCCACACTTTGTTACTCCATTAAAACAAATGGGTAGATGACCACTCCACCAAGAGGAAGAGGCCAATTGTAGGGTCTGGGTGGAAAACCACTTTATTGGCCACCCAATTGAAGATATGTCCTAGCTACAAAGTGTACACCTGCTATCCATATAGACTTATAATCTTATTTAGAAGATGAGTCTTATATGGTTAGCACCACAGCCAGTTCTTCTCAGTAGTAGATTCTCTTAGAGGTGACACTTGATCCAAATAGCAATGAAGATCAGGCTCCAAAGCAAAGCATAAGTGTATCCAAGTTTATATGTGAAATAGTTATTCATCAGTTGGGAACCTTAGCTCTAACTTCAATTTCCTCTTAAAAGGCTTAGGTTTGGTAGTTAAAGAAGCCCCTAAGTCATCCACAGGTGTGAAAACTCAAAGGTTTTTTTGGGAACATCATCCTCAAGTTAAGAAGTTAATGTAGACTTGAAGATGATTCACATAAAGATTTAATAGAATTACCTTTTGATTGATACTTGCATTGTGTTCATAATTTATCAAATAAATGGTTAATCCCACATACTTGGTCAAAGCATAAGTTAGACTACTCCGAAAAAATATATAAGAAAAAAATTCAAATGCTCTCAATCAAGATCGTCTAGATTATAAGGTCCAATCGATGATGATGATTATGCTAGTCCTTACCAATCATTTAATGATAGTTCTTTTCAAATCACATTAGCTCATATCAAGAGCTCTGCTTAGAAACTTCATATGATCTAGATGATTTTGAAGTCAAAGATGCACCACCAGAGTTCAAAGAAGAGATCAAGTCAACCATCGATGTGCTCAAAGAAATCAACTTAGGAACAGAAGAAGTTCCATGTCTGACATACATCAGTTCTTTGTTGAATGAAATTGAAACTAATAACTTAGTTAGGCTATTGAAAGAGTTTAAGGACTACTTTGCATGGAGTTATGAAGAGATGTTTGGATTGGCTCTTGATGTAGCGATCCATAAACTAAAAATATAGCTTACTGCTAACCCCAGATGCATGCGATTAGACATAAAATAATAGGTCAATTATGAAGTTAAGAAATTGATTGATGCTGGCTTCATCCAGGAAGAAAAATACCTTACTTGGTTAGGCAGCATCATCCCAATTAAGAAAATGAATGGCCAAATTTATATATGTGTCAATTTTAGGGTTTCAAATAATTCATGTCCAAAAGATGAATTTCCACTACCAATCTTGGAGCTGATTGTGAACATTGCCTCATCTCATGTGGTCTTCTCTTTCATGGATGGCTCATCTGGATATACCCAAATAAAGATGGCCCTTGAAGATGAAAGAAACGCTGCTTTTAGAACCATGATTGGAATATATTACTATAAAGTCATGCCATTTAGCATATAGTGCATAATTCCATAATATACTAAAACATTTCAAAACATCTTATAACATCCAAAAACACCTCAATACATGCTCAAATATGTGATGCTACATTATACTACAATAAATGTTATTATAATATGATATAGGGTTATGGTATAGGGTATTCAAATCTCTAATAGGCAAGGGAAAGTTTTTTAAAGACATTTTTTTAGCTACCATAACTATGTTAGGATTAAGAAATTCTTTAGCTCTACTCCTAATGACATCTTTATTCAAGGTTTAGGATTTAGGGTTTAGGATTAGGGTTTAGGGTTAATTTAGGGTTTAGGGTTTAAGGTTAGTTTAGATTTGGTTAGGGCTTTGGCCCAGGGCTCAGTTTATGGCTTGTGTGGCCCAGATCCATGGTCTTAGTGGCCTAGTGGCCCAGTGGCTCATGTTTGGCCCAGGGCCCAGGTTTAGGGTTTGGCTGCCCAGGGTCAGGGCAGGCCCAGGGCCCAAGGCCTAGGCTATCCTCAGTTTCATGCTAGCCTAGCAAGGACTGGCCCAGGGCCCGAGGGCCCAGGGCTCAGTGGCCCAGGTCAGTTTAGTGGCCTTTTCAGGAGCCCAGGTCAGGGCCTGGACTAGGGCTCATGGATCAGGGCCGGCTCAGGGTCCAAGACTGTGGTTGGCCAGTTTTAGGATCAGGGTTTGAGGTCCCAGTCATGGCTCACCTGCACCATGGCCTAGGGTTTAGGTCAGAGTTTTTTTAAATTTTAAAATTTTATTATTTTAAAATTACAAACCCACAGTATAAGTTTTAAGTTTATTTTATTTATTTATTTTATTTTATTTATTATTTATAGTTTTTAATTTATTTATTTAGTTTTTTATCTTAGTTTATGGTTATATTTTTTAGTTTAGTTTTATTTTATTATCTTAGGTTTAGGTTTTATTTTTAATAGATTTATGTTTAAGTTTTATTTTATTTTTAGGTTTAAGTTAAATTTTATTTTAGTTTAATTTTAGATGCAGGTTTATTTGTATTTTATTTTATATTATTTAGGGTTTTGGTTTAGGTTTAGGTTTATTTTATTTTAGGTTTAAGTTTAGGTTTTATTTATTTTAGTTTAGGTTTATGTTTATTTTATTTTTATATTAGGTTTAGGTTTTTTTAATTTAGGGTTTAAGTTGTATTTTATTTTATGTTTATTCTTTTAAGTTTTTTTTAGTTTTAATTTTTCTTTTATTTTAAGTTTATTTTATTTTTATGTTATGTTTAGTTTTTTATTTTATTTTTTTTTTTATTTATTTTTAGTTTAGTTTATTTTATCTTTTATCATCTTTATCTTTTATTTTATTTTTTTCTTTTGTGCCTAGGTCTGTTTTAGGCTCAGGTTTTATAGCTTATGTTTTCTTTATCTTATTTTATTTTATTTTTCTTTATCTGGGTCACATTTTTTTTATTTATTATTTTTTAGGTTTTATTTAGTCTAGGTTATTTTTTAGCTTGGGGCATGGGTTTAGGGTAGAGGTTTCTGAGGGTTTGGGTTAGGCTTATGGTTTAGTGTTTAGGGTTTAGGGTTTGGGGCTTAGGGTTTAGGGTTTAGGTTAAGGGTTTAAGTTTTAGGGTTTAGTGTTTAGGGTTTAGGGTTTTAGTGTTTAAGATTAAGGGTTTAGGGTTTAGTATTTTTAGGGTTTTGGGTTTAGATTTTAAGTCTACAATTTTGGTTTTAGTTTAGTGTTTAAAGTTTTTGGTTTTTTTTTATTTTTCACAGAGATCAAATTTAAATTCAACCTTTGTTTTGGTAAGACACGAGCGATGATGTAGATAAAAAATCAGCACACATAGAGTAAATTAAAACCTTAGATAACTAGAACCATCTCTATTGTAAAGACATAGTTCCATAAGTAACTGATCGGATTGGCCGTTCTTTAGTTTCTCCAATTCTAATTAGAACCACCCTGACCTCTGAGTAGCAGGACCCACCATCATTTCTCCAATCTCTCCCTCTGCCACCACCACAGTTTAACCTCTGTCGCTCCTCCTACTTCTATAACCACCACTGCTCCAGCCACCACCTCCATATCCACCAACACCTCCAGATCCCCCACCATAACTATGATAACTGCCATCTCTACCTCCACCTCCATTACTAGATCTAGACTAAGTCTGGTTGACGGTGATGTTCCTGCCATCAAGGTTCTATTCTTTTAGTTTCTTAGGCTTGTGGTTTAGTTTACTTTTAATTAATTAAGTTACTTTAGGTTTAGCTTTAGGGTTTGGGGTTTAGGATTTAGGGTTTAAGGTTAGGGTTTAGGGTTTAGGATTTTTTAGTGTTTATGGTTTAGTGTTTTTTTTATTATTATTATTATTTTTTTTATTATTTTTTTGTGTTTATGGTTTAGTGTTGTATGTTTAGGGTTGTAGGTTTAGGGTTTAGTGTTTAGGACTTATGGTTTAGGGTTTTTGTTTTCTAAATTAAGTAAACTAGTAGGTTTAGGTTTATTTAGTTTATTTTTTATTTATTTTACTTTATTTTATTTTCTATTTTTATTTAGGTTTTCTTTCCATTTTTATTTAGTTTAGTTTATTTATTTTAGGTTCATTTATTTTAATTTAGGTTTTCAATTTTAGTTTATATTTTAAGTTGAAGTTTAGGTTTAGGTTTATTTTTGTGTTGAGTTTTATTTTTATTTTATTTTATTTTTTAGGTTTAGTTCTTATTTTTTATTTTTAGGTTTAGGTCTGGGTTTTTATTTTATTTTTTTAGGTTTAGGTTTTCGAGTTTATTTTAGGTTTAATATGTTTAATTTTTTAGTTTAGGTTTAGGTTTATTTTAAATTTATTTTAGTTTATTTAGTTTTGGTTTAGGTTTAGGTTTAGTTTATTTTATGTTTACGTTTAGGTTTTATTTATTTTAGTTTAGGTTTAGGTTTATTTTATTTTATTTTATTTATTTTTATTTTAGGTTTGTGTTTTTTTAAGTTTTATTTAGGTTTTATTTTTTTATTTTATTTTTAGGTTTATTTTTTAGGCTTTAGGATTTTATCAATTTTATTTTATTTTTATTTATTTTATTTGTATTTTACATTTAGTTTTTATTTTATTAAGGTTTTTTATTCATCAATTTTTCTTTATTTTATTTTAGCTTATTTTTATTTTATTTTTAGGTTTAGGTTTAGGTTTTACTTAAATTTTTATTTTATTTAATTTTATTTAGGTTTAGGTTTATTTCTTTATTTTATTTTTAATTTTTATTTAGTTTAGGGTTTAGGGTTTTAGGATTTAAGGTTTAGGGTTAGGGTTTAGGGTTTAGGGTTTAGTGTTTAACTAGAGTCCAGGTTGGCCTGTGGTTTAGTTTTTATGATTTAGTTTAGGTTTAGGGTCCGCTTAGGGTTTATGGTATGTGGTAAGGTTTAGGTTTAGGATTTTAGAGTTTAGGGTTTTTTTAGGGTTTATGTTTATAGAGTTTCGCCAGGTTTACTTTGATTAGTGTTTAGGGTTGTAGGTTTTCTGTTTCAACTTAAGGGTTTAGGGTTTTTTTTTTAAAAAAATATTAAAAATATCGATAGGTTTAGTTTTATTTAGTTCTTTTTATTTATATTAGTTTATTTTTTTATTTTATTTAGGCATTTTTTATTTAGTTTGGTATATTTATTTTAAATTTATTTATTTTATTTTAGTTTTTTTTATTTCAGTTTATTTTTTAGTTTAATTTTATTTTTATTTTATTTTTTGGGTTTAGGTTTTATTTTTTATTTTTAGGTTTAGATTTAGGTTTTTATTTTAATTTTTTAGGTTTAGGTTTTAGGTTTTTATTTTAGGTTTATTTTTAGGTTTTATTTTATAGTTTAGGTTTAGGTTAATATTTTGTTTAATATTTGATTTTTTAGGTTTAAGTTTATTTTAGTTTAGTTTATTATAGTCTAGGTTTTTTAAGTTTATTTTTAGGAGTTTTTATCAGTTTATTTAATTTTATTTTATGTTTATTTTATTTTATTTTAAATTTAAATTATATTTATTTATTTATTTTATCTTTAGTTTTAGTTTTTTATTTTATTTATTTAGATCATTTTATTTCCATTTTTTAATTTTAAGCTCCTGTCAAGTTTAGCTCAGTTAGGTTTAGTAGGTTTGTTTTATTTGATTTTATTTTATTCTTTAGGTCATTTTAGTTTTAGTCTTTAGGCTTAGTCTTATTTAGCCAGGGCTTAGGCTCATGTGGCCTAGGCCTAGTAGTGATGGCCTGGCTCAGGGTTTAGTGTCTATGTGGGCATGTGAGCCTAATGCCTGGCCTTTAGTGTCAGGGCTTAGGGCCAGGTTCCAGGTCTGATGGTTGGTGGCCTAGGGTTTAGGGTTATTTTTAATTTTAAGTTTTAAAATTAGTAAACCCAGTTTAGTTTATTTAGTTATTTATTTATTTTAGTTTATTTATTTTTATTTTATTTAGGTTTATTTTTTATTTAGTTTAGTTAATTTATTTTAGGTTTATTTATTTTATTTTACTTTTAGGTTTAGTTTATTAGTTTATTTTTAGTTTAGTTTAATTTAATTTATTTTGAAGTTTAGGTTTATTTTATTTTTTTCGATTAGGTTTAGATTTTATTTTATTTTCTTAGGTTTAGGTTTTAGGTTTTATTTTAGGATTATTTTTACTTTTTTTTTAGTTTAGGTTTATTTTAGTTAATTTTATTTTATCTGTTTTATTTATTTATTTTATTGGTTTAGTTTATGTTTTTATTTATTTTAGTTTAGTTTATTTATAGTTTAGTTTATTTTAGTTTAGGTTTAGTTGAATTTATTTTATTTTAGGCTTAGGTTTAGTTTTTTAGTTTATTTTATTTATTTTATGTTTTATTTTCAGGTTTTATTTTATTTTATATGATTTGTTTATTGATTTTTATTTAGTTTTTTATTTTATTTAGGTTTTAATTTTTTTTTGTTTATGTTTTTTTATTTATGTTATTTTAGTTTTAGTTTTATTTATTTATTTTATTTTTATTTTAGGCTTAAGTTTATGTTTTATTTTATTTTATTTTATTTTATTTTATTTTATTTTAGGTTTTTTTATTTCTTTCATTTTTAGGTTTTATTTAGTTTAGGTTTAGGTTTTTAGCTTTTTAGGGTTTAGGATTAAGGGTTTAGGGTTTAGGTTTAAGGGTTTAGGTTTTCGAGTTTAGGATTTAAGGTTTAGGGATTAGGTTTTAGGTCTAGGGTTCTGGTTTTAATTTAGGGTTTAGGGCTTTTAGTTTTTTTTAACAGAGAATAAATTCATATTCAACATTTCCTCTTTTCGATTTCATCAACCAAGTAACACACCACATTTTCTAAGACCAAAGCGAAGACATGGATAAAAAATGAGCACACATAGAGGAAATTAAAAACCCTAGATAACTAGAACCATCTTTACTATAAAGATATAGTTCCATAAGCAGCAGATCGGATCGACCATTCTTCAATTTCTCCAATTCCCATCAGAATCACCTCGACCTCATGAGTAGCAGGATCCACCATCATATCCACATCTCTCCCTTCATCACCACCACCGTTGTAACCACTGTGTCTCCTCCGACCTCCATAACAACCACTGCTCTGACCACCACCTCCATATTCACTAGCACCGCTAGATCCCCCACCACCACTGTGATAACCGCTGCCTATGCCTTCATCTCCACCGCCATATCTAGACTCAGCCTAGTTGATAGTGATGTTTCTGTCATCAAGGATCTTCCCATTCTTAGGATTATTTTTTATAATTTATTTATTTACTTTAAGTTTATTTTTAGAGTTTGGGGTTTAGGGTTTAGGGTTTAGGGTGAGGGTTTTGGATTTAGGGTTTAAGTTTAAGAGTTTAAGTTGTAAGGTCTTGGGTTTTAGGGTTTATGTTTTTAGGGTTTAGGGTTTAGTTTTTAGTGTTTAGGTTTTAGGGTTTAGGGTTATTTACTGTTTATGGTTTAGGGTTTAAAGTTTAGGATTAGGTTTTGGGTTTAGGGTTTGGAGTTTAGGGTTTAGGGTTTAGGATTTAAGGTTTATGATTTTTTATTTTTAAATTCAATCAACCGATAAACTTATATTTATATAGTTTATTTTTTATTTATTTTGGTTTATTTTTTATTTTATATTTATTTAGGTTTATTTTTTTTTTATTTTTTTTAGTTTAGTGTAATTATTTTAGGTTAATTTGTTTTAGTTTAGGTTTTTTATTTCAATTTATTTTTTAGGTTTAGGTTTATTTTTTAGTTGAGTTTTATTTTTATTTTATTTTTTAGGTTTACATTTTATTTTATATTTTTAGGTTTAAGTTTAGATTTTTATTTTATTTTCTTTGGTTTAGGTTTTAGGTTTATATTTTATGTTTATTTAGAGGTTTAACTTTTTGTTTAGATTTAGGTTTATTTTTTGTTTGTTTTATTTTATTTTGTTTGGGGATTAGGTTTTGCTTATTTTAGGTATAGGTTTAGGTTTTATTTATTTTATTTTATTTTAGTTTAGGTTTAGGTTTATTTTTTTTATTTTAGGTTTAGGTTTTATTTAGTGTAAGGTTTAGTTTTTATTTTTTATTTATTTTTAGGTTTTATTTATAGATTTTTTTAGGTTTAGGTTTTTATTTTAATTTTTTTTAATTTATTTTAGGTTTATTTTATTTTTATTTTTCCTATAGTTTTATTTTATTTAGGTTTTCAATTTTTAGTTTATTTTACTTTTTAGTTTAGTTTAGGTTTTTAATTATTTTATTTTAGTTTAGTTTTAAAAATTTATTTTATTTTATTTTTAGGTTTAGGTTTGGTTTTAGTTTTAGGGTTTATGGTTTAGTGTTTAGTGTTTAAGCTTTACAATTTAGAATTTTTAGGTTTTAGGATTTAGGGGTTTAGGGTTAATGGTGTCAGGTTTATGATTTAGGGTTTTGGGTTTAGGGTTTAGTTTTTTAGGGTTTTAGGGTTTAGTATTTTTTTCTAAAAAGGAAATTAAGTATATAGGTAAGTTTAAGTTTATTTAACTTATTTAGTTTATCTATTATTTATTTTATTTTATTTTATTTTTTATTTTTATTTAAGTTTATTTTTTTATTTTTATTTAGTTTAGTTTATTTATTTTAGGTTTATATATTTTATTTTAGGTTATTATTTTAGGTTATTTTTTAGGTTTAGGTTTTGATTTATGTTTATTTTTTAGTTTAATTATCTTTTTATTTTATTTTTTTGTTTTAGGTTTAATTTTATATTATAAGTTTAGGTTTAGGTGTTTATTTTAATTTTTTTTATTTTTTTGTTTTTAGGTTTTTACTTTAGGTTTATTTTTAGGTTTTATTTTTTAGTAGAGGTTTAAATTTATTTTTAGTTTATTTTATTTTATCTAGTTTAGGTGTAGGTTTAGGTTTAGTTTATTTTAGGTTTAGGTTTAGGTTTTATTTATTTTAGTTTAGTCTTTTTTAGTGTACGTTTAGGTTTATTTTATTTTTATTTTAAGTTTAGGTTTCTTTTAGTTTAGGTTTTTGGTTTTACTTTAAGGTTTAGGGTTTTTGTTTTTTTTAATATAGAATACATTTAGATTTAACATTTCTTTTTTTTGATTTCATCAACCAAGTAACACACTAAGTTTTCTAAGACGCAAGTGATGACATAGATAAAAAATGGGCACACATAGAGCAAATCAGAAACCCTACATAACTAGAACTGTCTCTACTGTAAAGATACAATTCCATAAGCAAAAAAATAAGATCGATCATTCTTCAGTTTCTCCAATTCCCATCACAACCACCATGTCCTCTCGAGTAGCGGGATCCACCATCATATCCCAGACTTCTCCCTCCGCCACCACCACAATTTTAACCTTCGTCGGTCCTCCGGCCTCCATAACCAGCACTGTTTCAACCTCCACATCCATATCCACCAACACCTCTAGTTCCCCCATCACCACTATGATAACCGACACCTCCTCCTAAAGCTCCACCACCAAATCTAGACCGAGTCTGGTTGATAGTGATGTTCCTGCTATCTAGGTTCTGCCAATTCTTAGGGTTTAGGTTTAGGTGTAGGTTTATTACATTTTAGGGTTTAAGTTTATTTTTTAATTTATGTAGTTACCTTAGGTTTAGGTTTAGGGTTTGGGGTATAGGGTTTAGGGCTTAGGGTTAGGGTTTATGGTTTAGGGTTTAGGGTATTAGGGTTTATGCTTTTAGGGTTTAGGGTTTAGGGTTTAGGGTTTAAGGTATTATTTTTTAAATTAATTAAATCAGTAGGTTTAAGCTTATTTTTATTTAGGTTTATTTTTTATTTTTATTTAGTTTAATTTCTTTATTTTAGGTTTATTTATTTTAGTTTAAGTTTTTAATTTTCTTTTATATTTTAGGTTTAGGTTTAGGTTTTGGTTTATTTTTTAGTTGAGTTTTCTTTTTATTTTATTCTTGAGGTTTAGGTTTTATTCTTTATTTTTAGGTTTAGGTTTAGGTTTTAGGTATTTAATTTAGGTTTATTTTTAGGTTTTGTTTTCTTTTGTTTAGGTTTAAGTTTATTTTTAGTTTATTTTATTTAACATAGTTTATGTTTAGGTTTAGTTTTAGTTTATTTCTGGTTTAGGTTTAGGTTTTATATATTTTAGTTTAATTTATTTTAGTTTAACTTCAAGTTTATTTTATTTTATTTATTTTATGTTTAGTGTTTTTTAGTTTACGGTTTAAGTTTTATTTTTTATTTATTTTTTTATTTTTAGGTTTTGGTTTTATTTAGCTTTTATTTTATTTTATTTTGTGTTGATTTTATTTTTATTTTATGATTAGTTTTTAGTTAATTTAGGTTTTTTAATCTTAAGTTTATTTAATTTTTTACTTTAGTTTATTTTTATTTTTTTATTTTATTTTATTCTTAGGTTTAGGTTTAGGTTTTAGTTTAGGTATTTTTTTGTTTTCTATTTTATTTTATTTAGGTTTAGGGTTGTTTATTTATTTTATTTTATTTTTAGGTTTTATATAGTTTAGGATTAGGTTTTAGGTTTTAAAGTTTTAAGGTTTAGGGTTAATGTTTAGGGTTTAGGGTTTAAGGTTTAGTCTTTAGGCTTTAAGGTTTAGTTTGGGGTTGGTTAGGTTAGCTTAAGTTTAGTTTAGGGTCAGGGTTTAGTGTTTAGGGTTTAGGATTGTGGTTTTAGGGTTGATTAGTTTAGAGCTTAGGATTTTGGGTTTTAGGTTTTAGGTTTTAGGTTGGGTGGGTGTAGGTATAGGGTTTAGGTTTAGGGTTTAGGTTTAGGGTATGATTTAGGGTAGTTTAGTGTTTAGGGTTTTGCCTTTAAAATTTAAGCAAACCCATGTAGGTTTAGATTATTTAGTTTTTTATATATTTATTTTAGTTTATTTTATTTATTTTCTTTTTAATTATGTTTTTTTTATTTTTAGTTAGTTTAGTTTATTAATTTTATTTTAGCTTTTTATTTAAGTTAATTTATTTTGGTTTAGAATTAGGTTTATATTTATTTAATTATTTAGGTTTAGGTTTTATTTTTTCCTTTTAGTTTTAGGTTTAGGTTTTTCTTTAAGGTTTATTTTTAGGTTTTACTAAGGTTTAGGGTATAGGGTTTAAGTTTAGCTTAGGATTTAGGGTTTTTTGGGGTTAGGGTTAGTTTAGAGCTTAGGATTTAGGGTTTTAGGGTTTAGGGTTTAGGATTTCAGGTTTAGGGTTAAGGTTAGGGTTTAGGGTTTAGGGTTGCATGTTTAGGATTTAGGGTTTCAGATTTCTTTTTAATAAATTTAAGTGCACCTATGGGTTTAGGTTTATTTAGTTTATGAAGTTTAATTTTTATGTATTTTAGTTTATTTTATTTTTTAATTTTTATTTTGGTTTATTTTTTATTTTTATTTAGTTTAGTTTATTTATTTTAGGTTTATTTATTTAAGTTTAGGTTTTGAATTTTAGTTTACTTTTTAGGTTTAGGTTTATGTTTAATTTTTTGATTAGTATTATTTATTTCATTTTTTAGGTTTTAGTTTTATTTTCTATTTTTAGGTTTAGGTTTAGATTTTTTTTATTTTTTTTAGGTTCATGTTTTAGGTTTTTATTTGAGATTTATTTTTAGGTTTCATTAGGGTTTAGGGTTTAAGTTTAGCTTAGGGTTTAGGGTTAGTTTAGGGGTTATGGTTTAGGGTTTAAGGTTTAGGGTTTATGGTTTATGGATTAGGATTTAGGGTTTTAGGTTTAGGGTTTAGGGTTTAAGGCTTTTTTTAAAAAAAAATAAGTGAACCTATAGGTTTAGGTTTATTTAGTTTATTTATTTTAGTTTATTTAATTTTTTTACTTTTATTTAGGTTTTTGGTATTGTTGTTGAGTTTATTTTATTTATTTTAGGTTTATTTATTTAAGTTTATTTATTAGGTTTAGATTTAGGTTTATGTTTAGTTTTTAGATTAGTATTTTATTTAGTTTTCTTTTTAATGTTTAGGTTTTATCTATTATTTTTAGGTTTAGGTTTAGGTTTAGGATTTTATTTTATTTTTCAAGGTTTAGGTTTTAGGTTCTTATTTTAGGTTTTATTTTTTAGTTTAGGTTTAGGTTTATGTTTTATTTTTATTTTTTTAGTTTAGGGTTTAAGTTTAGGTTTAGGTTTTATTTATTTTAATTTAGTTTATATTAGTTTCAATTTAGGTTTATTTTAATTTGATTATTTTAGGTTTAATTTTTTTTTAGTTTATGGTTTAGTTTTATTTTATTTTATTTATTTAAGGTTTAAGGTTTTTTAGTTTAGGGTTTAGGTTTTACTTTTTATTTATTTCTAGGTTTTATTTTTAGATATTTTTTAGGTTTTTATTTTTATTTATTTTTTATTTTATTTTATTTTAGGTTTACTTTATTTTTATTTTATGTTTGGGTTTTATTTTATTTAGGTATTTTATTTTTAGGTTGATTTTTTAGTTTATTTTAGGTTTTTATTTATTTTATTTTAGTTTAGTTTTTATTTCAAATGTTCTTTTAATTTTTAAGTTTAAGTTTAAGTTTTAGTTTAAGTTTTTATTTTATTTTATTTTATTTTATTTTAGTTTAAGTTTAGGTTTTTAAGTTTAAGGTTTTAGGTTTTGTTTATAGGGCATGGGGAGTGATCATGTAGAGGGTTTAGGGCCGAGGTTTAGGGTTTAGCATTTTAGGATTTAGAGTTTAGGGTGTGGGTTGTAGGTTTAGGGAGGTTAGTTTGGTGGGTTAAGGTTAAGATTTTTTTATTTTATTTTATATTTATTTTATTCAAGGAGCTTTAGGGTTTATTATTTAAGGGTTTAGGGTTTAGGGCCTGGGGTCTGCAGGCCCAGGGCCTGGTGGAGGTTTGAGGTTTAGTGTTTAGGTTTTGTGTGGGGTTTAGGGTTAGGTTAGGGTTTAGGGTTTAGGTTAAGTGGATTTAGAGTGTCAGTTTATGGTTTAGTGTTTAGGGTTTTAGAGATCATGAGTTTAGGTTTATTTTGTTAATTTAATTTATTTATTTATTTTAGTTTATTTTATTTTTTATTTTTATTTAAGTTTATTTTTTTATTTTTATTTACTTTGGTTTATTTATTTTAGGTTTATTTATAGTAGTTTAGGTTTTTTATTTTAGTTTATTTTTTTTGTTTAAGTTTAGAATTATATTTATGTTTATTTTTTAGCTTAGTTTTATTTTTTATTTTTATGTTTAGGTTTAGGTTATTATTTAATTTTTTTATGTTTAAGTTTTAGGTTTTAATTGGAGGTTTAGTTTTAATTTTTATTAGGGTTTAGTGTTTAGGGTTTAGGGTTAACAAAAGGTTAGTAGTGGGGTTAGTTTAGGGCCCAGGCTTGGGTTTAGGTTTTAGGGTTTTAGGTGTGAGCTTGGTCTCCAGGGTAGGTCATTTTGGTTTTGGGTATTTTGGTTTTGGGTTTAGGGTTAAAGTTTAGTGTCTATGGTTTATGGTTTATGGTTTAGGGTTTAGTTTATCTCAGGGTGGGTTTAGGGTTTAGGGTGAGTTAGTTTAGAGCTTATGGTAGTGGCTTGGGCCTGGGTTTAGGGTTTGAGAGGTTAGGGTCAGTGCCAGGGTTTAGGGTCAGGGTTTAGGGTTTAGGGCCTAGGATTTAGTGTTTAAGGTTTGGTAATTTAATGTTTTAAAAAAGCAAAAGAAGTTTAAGTCATTTAGTTTATTTTTTATTTATCTTAGTTTCTTTATTTTGTTTGGTTTTAGGGTTTAAAGTTTAGTGTTTCGTGTTTAGGGGTGGGGTTTAGGGTTTAGGGTTTACGATTTAGGATTTAGGCTTGTAGGTTTAGGGTTTAGGGTTTAGGGTTGTAGGTTTAGGATTTAGGGTTTAGGTTTTTTTTTAAAAATTTAAGTGAAACTAAAGGTTTATGTTTATTTAGTTTATTTAGTTTATCTTTTATTTTTTTAGTTAATTCTATTTCTTATTTTTATTTAAGTTTTTTAATATAGTTTAGTTTTTTTTTAAGTTTTTTTTTTAGTCTATTTTTTAGGTTTAGATTTAGGTTTATGTTTATTTTTTAGATTAGTATTTTATTATTATTTTCAGTTTTATGATTTATTTTTAATTTTTAGGTTTAGGTTTTAGGTTTTATTATATTATTTTAGGATTAGGTTTTAGGTTTTTATTTTAGGCTTATTTTTAAGTTTTCTTATTTAGTTTAGGCTTATGTTTATTTTTAGTTTATTTTATTTTCTTTAGTTTAAGGTTTAGGTTTTATTTATTTTACTTTAGTTTATTTTAGGTTAAGATTTTATTTATTTTTTAGGTTTTAAGTTATTTTAGGTTCAGGTTTATTTTTTTAATTGATTTAGTTACTTTAGATTTAGGTTTAGGGTTTGGGGTTTAGGGTTTAGGGTTTAGTGTTAGGGTTTAGGGTTTAGGGTTTTGGGTTTTAGAGCTTCAGGTTTTAGGGTTTATGCTTTTAGGGTTTAGGGTTTAAAGTTAGTGATTAAAATTTAGGGTTTAGGGTTTAGGGTTTAGGATTTAGGGTTGTAGGTTTGGGGTTGCAATTTTAGGGTTTGGGGTTTAAGGTTTAGAATTTAGGATTTAAGTTTGAAGGGTTTTTTTTTAAAAAATTAAGTAAACCAATATGTTTAGGTTTACTTAGTATATTTAGTTTACTTTATTTTTTATTTTTATTTTGTTTATTTCTTTAGTTTAGGTTTTTATTTTAGTTTATTTTTAGGTCCAGGTTTATTTTTAGTTGAGTTTTATTTTTATTTTCTTTAGGTTTAGGTTTTATTTTATTTTTATTATTTTAGGTTTATTTTATTTTAGGTTTTTTTTTAGTTTATGTTTAGGTTTATTTTAATTTATTTTTTTTATTTTGTTTAGGTTGTGTCTGTTTACTTTATTTTGGTTTAGGTTTAGGTTTTATTTATTTTAGTGTAGGTTTAAGTTTATTTTATTTTGTTTATGAAATTTTTATTTTAGGTTTAGGTTTTTTTAGCTTAGAGTTTAAGTTTTATTTTTTACTTATTTTTTAAGTTTTATTTTTAGGTTTAGGTTTTTATTTATATTTATATTTTATTTTATTTTAAGTTTATTTTATGTTTAGTTTATATTTTATTTATGTTTTTTATTTTTACATTTATTTAATTTTAATTTGTTTACATTTTTTATTTTATTTTATTTTTAGGTTAAGGTTTAGATTTTGATTTAGGTTTTTATATTATTAATTTTATTTTATTTTGGTTTATATTTTTTATTTATTTTATTTTTAGGTTTTATTTAATTTAAGTTTAGGTTTTTAGGTTTTTAGGGTTTAGGGTTTTACTTGGGTTTAGGTTTAGGGTTTAGGCTCAGTGGTTTAGGGTTTTAGGGTGGGCCTGGTAGATTTGTGGTTTAGGTTTAGGGTTTAGTCAGGCTCTGATTTAGGTCAGTTTAGGGTTTAGGGTTTGGGGTGGGTTTAGGGTTTAGGATCAGGTTTGGGTTTAAGTGGTTTAGTGGTTAGTTGCGGTGCAAGCCCAGAATTTAGTAATGTTGGTTTAGGGTCCAACTGGCCTTTGGGGCTCAGGAATCAGGGTCAGGGTTTAGACTTTAAGGTTTAGGATTTGGGGTTTAGGGCTTTTAATAAGCAAACAGCTAGGTTTTAGTTTATTTTATTTATTTTAGTTTATTTTTTTTTATTTTATTTAGGTTGATTTTATTTTTTTATTTAGTTTAGTTTATTTATTTTAGGTTTATTTATCTTTTGGTTTTATTTTAGTTTATTTTTAGGTTTAGGTTTATGTAAATTTTTTAGTTTAGTTTTATTTTATTTTAGTTTTGTAGGATTAGATTTTTTTTTTTTTTTAGGTTTAGGTTTAGGTCTTTATTTTATTTTTTTAGGTTGAGGTTTTAGGTTTTTATTTGAGGTTTATTTTAGGTTTTATTTTTTTAGTTTAGGTTTAGGTTTTTTTTAAGTTTATTGTACTTTATCTAGTTTACGTTTAGGTTTAGTTTATTTTAAGTTTAGGTTTAGGTTTTATTTATTTTAGTTTAGTTTATTTTAGTGTAGGTTTAGGTTTATTTTATTTTAATTTTAAGTTTAGGACTTTTTTTTAGTTTAGGGTTTAGGGTCTTTGGTTTTTTTTTAATCAGAGAACAAATTAAGATTCAATATTTCTTCTTTTTGATTTCATCAACCAAGTAACGCACCAAGTTTTCTAAGTCACAAGTGATGACATCGATCAAAAATGAACACACATAGAGCAAATCAAAAACCTTAGATAACTAGAACCATCTTTATTGTAAAGACACAATTCCATAAGCAGCAGATCAGATCGACCATTTTTCAGTCTCTCCAGTGTCCATCAGAACCACCCCGGCCTCTTGAGTAGCGGGATCCACCATCAAATCCTCGATCTCTCCCTCCACCACCATCACGGCTGTAGCCTCTGTCGCTCTTTCTGCCTCCATAACGACTACTTCTTCGACCACCACCTCATATCAACAAGCACTTACAGTTCTCCCACCACCATTGCGATAACCGCCGCCTTCGCCTTTGCCTCCACCGCTAGATCTAAAAGGAGTCTCGTTGATGGCGATGTTCATGCTATTAAGGTTCTGCCCATTCTTAGGATTTAGGGTTAGGTTTAGGTTTATTAAGTTTTAGGGATTAGGTTTATTTTTTAATTTATTTAGTTACTTTAGGTTTAGGTCTAGGGTTTGAGGATTAGGGTTTATGGTTTAGGGTTAGGGTTTAGGGTTTAGGGTTTAGGGTTTAGGGTTAATTGTTTATGCTTTTAGTGTTTAGTGTTTAAGGTTAAGGTTTCGGGTTTAGGATTTAGGGTTGTAGGTGTAGGGTTGTTGGTTTATGGTTTAGAATTTTAGGTTTAGGATTTAGGATTTAGGTTATAAGGGTTTTTTTTATAAAATTAAGTAAACTGGTATGTTAAGGTTTATTTGGTATATTTAGTTTATTTTTTATTTATTTTAGTTTACATTATTTTTATTTTCATTTAGGTTTTTTTTATATTTATATTTTATTTTGTTTATTCACTTTAGGTTTATTTATTTTAGTTTATGTTTTAGGTTTAAGTTTATTTTTTAGTTTAGTTTTCTTTTTTATTTTACCTTTTAGGTTTAGTTTTTTTTTCTTTTAGGTTTAGGTTTAGGTTTTATTTTATTTTTTAAAGCTTAGGTTTTAGGTTTTCATTTTAGGTTTAGTTTTTGGTTTTATTTTCTAGTTTAAGTTTTGGTTTATTTTTTATTTATTTTATTTTATTTCGTTTAGGTTTATGTTTAGGTTTACTTTATTTAAGGTTTAGGTTTAGCTTTTATTTATTTTAGTTTAGGTTTAAGTTTATTTTATTTTGTTTATTATATTTTTATTTTATGTTTAGCTTTTTTTTTAGTTTAGGGTTTAGGTTTAATTTTTTATTTATTTTTAGTTTTTATTTTTAGGTTTATTCTTTAGGTTTAGGTTTTTATTTAGTTTTTATTTAATTTTATTTTAGGTTTATTTTATTTTAATTTTACGTTTATGTTATATTTTATTTAGGTTTTTTAATTTTAAGTTTATTTGATTTTTTATTATAGTTTAGGTTTTTAATTATTTTATTTTAATTTATCTATATTTTTATTTTATTTTATTTTTGATTTTAGGTTTAAGTTTTAGTTTAGGTTTTTATATTATTATTATTATTTTAATTTTTTTATGTTTATTTAATTATTTTAATTTAGGTTTTATTTAGATTAGGTTTAGATTTTAAGGTTTTTAGGGTTTAGGGATTAGACTTTAGGGTTTAGGGTTTAGGGTTTACAATTTTAGGGTTGACGATTTTAGGGTTTAGGGTTTCGGGTTTGGGTTAAAGATTTAGGGTTTAGTGTTTAGTGTTTAGGCTTTAGGGTTTTGGGTAAGTTTAGGGTTTAGGGTAGGGTTTAGGCTTTAGGGTTTTTAGGGTTTAATGTTAGTTTACAGTTTAAGGTTTAAGGTTGTAGTTTTAAGGTTGTAAGTTTAGGGTTTAGGGTTTAGTGTTAGTTCTAGGGTTTAGAATTTAGGGTTTAGGGTTTAGGATTTAGGTTTTAGGCTTTAGTGTTTAGGGTTTTTTTATTAAATTAAGTAATTCAATCGGTTTAGGTTTATTTTGTTTAATTTTTATTTATTTTAGTTTAATTATTTTCATTTTTATTTTGGTTTATTTTTTATTTTTATTTTGTTTAATTTAGTTTATTTATTTCAGGTTTATATATTTTAGTTTATGTTTTTAATTTAGTTTATTTTTAAAGTTTAGGTTTAGGTTTAGGTTTATTTTTTAGTTGAGTTTTATTTTTGTTTTATTTTTTAGGTTTAGGTTTTATTTTTTATTTTTAGGTTTAGGTTTAGGTTTTTATTTTATTTTTTTAGGTTGAGGTTTATTTTAGGTTTTATTTTTTTAGTTTAGGTTTAGGTTTATTTTAAGTTTATTCTACTTTATCTAGTTTATGTTTAGGTTTAGTTTATTTTAAGTTTAGGTTTAGGTTTTATTTATTTTAGTTTAGTTTATTTTAGTGTAGGTTTAGGTTAATTTTATTTTTATTTTAGGTTAAGGACTTTTTTTAGTTTAGGGTTTAGGGTCTTTGGTTTTTTTTAAACAGAGAACAAATTAAGATTCAATATTTCTTCTTTTCGATTTCATCAACCAAGTAACACACCAAGTTTTCTAAGACACAAGTGATGACACAGATCAAAAATGAGAACACATAGAGCAAATCAAAAATCTTAGATAACTAGAACCGTCTCTATTGTAAAGACACAGTTCCATAAGCAGCATATCAGATCTACCATTTTTTCAGTTTCTCCAGTGTCCATCAGAACCACCCCGGCCTCTTGAGTAGCGTGATCCACCATCAAATCCCCGATCTCTCCCTCCGCCTCCATCACGGCTGTAACCTCTGTCGCTCTTCCTGCCTCCATAACGACCACTTCTTTGACCACCACCTCATATCCACAAGAACTTACAGTTCTCCCACCACCATTATGATAACCGCCGCCTTTGCCTTCGCCTCCATCGCTAGATCTAAAATGTGTCTCGTTGATGGTGATGTTCATGCTATTAAGGTTCTTCCCATTCTTAGAATTTAGGGTTAGGTTTAGGTTTATTAGGTTTTAGGAATTTGGTTTATTTTTAAATTTATTTTGTTACGTTAGGTTTAGGTCTAGGGTTTGGGGTTTAGGGTTTAGGGTTTAGGGTTTAGGGTTTAGGGTTTAAGGTTTAGGGTTTTAGGGTTTATGCTTTTAGTGTTTAGTGTTTAAGGTTAAGGTTTAGGGTATAGGATTTAGGGTTGTGGGTGTAGGGTTGTAGGTTTAGGGTTTAGCATTTTGGGTTTAGGATTTAGGATTTAGGTAATAAGGTTTTTTTCTAAATTAAGTAAACTGGTACGTTAAGGTTTATTTGGTATATTTAGTTTATTTTTTATTTATTTTAGTTTACATTATTTTTATTTTCATTTAGGTTTCTTTTATATTTTTATTTTATTTTGTTTATTTACTTTAGGTTTATTTATTTTAGTTTATGTTTTAGGTTTAAGTTTATTTTTTAGTTTAGTTTTCTTTTTTATTTTACCTTTTAAGTTTAGTTTTTTTTTCTTTTAGGTTTAGGTTTAGGTTTTATTTTATTTTTAAGGCTTAGGTTTTAGGTTTTTATTTTAGGTTTATTTTTTGGTTTTATTTTCTAGTTTAGGTTTTGGTTTATTTTTTAGTTATTTTATTATATTTCGTTTAGGTTTAGGTTTAAGTTTACTTTATTTATGGTTTAGGTATAGGTTTTATTTATTTTTTTTTTTTTTTTTTTTTATTATTTTTTTTTTTTTAGTTTAGTTTAGTTTATTTTTATTTTTTTTTATTTTTTTTATTTTTAGGTTTAGCTTTTTTTTTTATTTATTTATTTTATTTTTTTAGTTTATATTTTATTTAATTTTAAGTTTTTATTTTATAGTTTAGATTTTAATTATTTTATTTCAATTTATTTATATTTTTTATTTTATTTTATTTTTGATTTTAGGTTTAAGTTTTAACTTAGGTTTTTATATTATTATCATTATTTTAATTTTGCGTATGTTTATTTAATTATTTTATTTTAGGTTTTATTTAGTTTTCATTTAGATTTTAAGGTTTTTAGGGTTTAGGGTTTAAGGATTAGACTTTAGAGTTTAGGGTTTAGGGTTTACTATTTTAGGGTTTACGATTTTAGGGTTTAGGGTTTCGGGTTTGGGTTTAGGATTTAGGGTTTAGTGTTTAGTGTTTATGCTTTAGGGTTTAGGGTTAGTTTAGGGTTTATGGTAGGGTTTAGGCTTTAGGGTTTTTAGGGTTTAATGTTGTTTATAGTTTAGGGTTTAAGGTTATAGTTTTAAGGTTGTAAGTTTAGGGTTTAGGGTTTAGTGTTAGTTTTTGGGTCTAGAGTTTAGGGTTTAGGGTTCAGGATTTAGGTTTTAGGCTTTAGTGTTTAGGGTTTATTTATTTTTTATTTTTAAATTAAGTAAATCAATAAGTTTAGGTTTATTTTGTTTAATTTTTATTTATTTTAGTTTAATTATTTTCATTTTTATTTTAGTTTATTTTTCATTTTTATTTAGTTTAATTTAGTTTTTTTATTTTAGGTTTATATATTTTAGTTTAGGTTTTTAATTTAGTTTACTTTTTAGGTTTATGTTTAGGTTTAGTTTTATTTTTTAGTTAAGTTTTTTTTTTATTTTATTTTTTAGGTTTATGTTTTATTTTTTATTTTTAGGTATAGGTTTAGGTTTTTATTTTATTTTTTTAGGTTGAGGTTTTAGGTTTTTATTTGAGGTTTATTTTAGGTTTTATTTTTTTAGTTTAGGTTTAGGTTTATTTTAAGTTTATTCTACTTTATCGAGTTTATGTTTAGGTTTATTTTATTTTAAGTTTAGGTTTAGGTTTTATTTATTTTAGTTTAGTTTATTTTAGTGTTGGTTTAGGTTTATTTTATTTTTATTTTAGCTTAAGGACTTTTTTTAGCTTAGGGTTTAGGTTATTTGGTCTTTTTTAAATAGAGAACAAATTAAGATTTAATATTTCTTCTTTTCGATTTCATCAACCAAGTAACACACCATGTTTTCTAAGACAAAAGTGATGACATAGATCAAAAATGAGCACACATAGATCAAATCAAAAACCTTAGATAATTAGAACCGTCTCTATTGTAAAGACATAGTTCCATAAGCAGCAGATCGGATCGACCATTTTTCAGTTTCTCCAGTGTCCATCAGAACCACCCTGGCCTCTTGAGTAGTGGTATCCACCATCAAATCCCCAATCTCTCCCTCTGCCACCATCACGGCTGTAACCTCTGTCACTCTTCTTGCCTCCATAACAACCACTTCTTCAACCACCACCTCATACCCAAAAGTACTTATAGTTCTCCCACCACCATTGCGATAACCGCCGCCTTCGCCTTTGCCTCCACTGCAAGATCTAAAATGAGTCTCGTTGACGGTGATGTTCATGCCATTAAGGTTCTGCCCTTTCTTAGGATTTAGGGTTAGGTTTAGGTTTCTTAGGTTTTAGGGATTTGGTTTATTTTTTTAATTTATTTAGTTACTTTATGTTTAGGTCTAGGGTTTGGGGTTTAGGGTTTAGGGTTTAGGGTTTAGGGATTTAGGGTTTATGCTTTTAGTGTTTAGTGTTTAAGGTTAAGGTTTAGGGTTTAAGATTTAGGGTTGTGGGTGTAGGGTTGTAGGTTTAAGGTTTAGCATTTTGGGTTTAGGATTTAGGATTTAGGTTATAAGGTTTTTTTTTAAAAAAAAATTAAGTAAACTGGTACGTTAAGGTTTATTTGGTATATTTAGTTTATTTTTTTATTTATTTTAATTTACATTATTTTTATTTTCATTCAGGTTTTTTTATATTTTTATTTTATTTTGTTTATTTACTTTAGATTTATTTATTTTAGTTTATGTTTTAAGTTTAAATTTATTTTTTAGTTTAGTTTTCTTTTTTATTTTACCTTTTAGGTTTAGTTTTTATATTCTTTTAGGTTTAGGTTTAGGTTTTATTTTATTTTTTATGGCTTAGGTTTTAGGTTTTTATTTTATGTTTATTTTTTGGTTTTATTTTCTAGTTTAGGTTTTGGTTTATTTTTTGTTTATTTTATTTTATTTCATTTAGGTTTAGGTTTAGGTTTACTTTATTTATGGTTTAGGTTTAGGTTTTATTTATTTTAGTTTAGGTTTAGGTTTATTTTATTTTGTTTATTATATGTTTATTTTAGGTTTAGCTTTTTTATTTTTTAGTTTAGGGTTTTGGTTTAGTTTTTTATTTATTTTTAGGTTTATTCTTTAGGTTTAGGTTTTTATTTAGTTTTTATTTTATTTCATTTTAGGTTTATTTTATTTTTATTTTACATTTAGTTTATATTTTATTTAGGTTTTTTATTTTTCAATTTATTTTATTTTTTAGTATAGTTTAGGTTTTTAATTATTTTATTTTATTTTATTTTTGATTTTAGGTTTAAGTTTTAGTTTAGGCTTTTATATTATTATTATTATTTTAAATTTTTTTATGTTTATTTAATTATTTCATTTTAGGTTTTATTTAGTTTAGGTTTAGATTTTAAGGTTTTTATGGTTTAGGATTTAGGGATTAGACTTTAGGGTTTAGGGCTTAAGGTTTATAATTTTAGGGTTTACGATTTTAGGGTTTAGGGTTTCGGGTTTGGGTTTAGGATTTAGGGTTTAGTGTTTAGTGTTTGGGCTTTAGGGTTTAGGGTTTGTTTAGGGTTTAGGGTAGGGTATAGGCTTTTTGGTTTTTAGGGTTTAATGTTAGTTTACAGTTTAGGGTTTAATTTTGTAGTTTTAAGGTTATAAGTTTAGGGTTTAGTGTTTGGTGTTAGTTTTAGGGTCTAGAGTTTAGGGTTTAGGGTTTAGGATTTAAGGTTTAGGCTTTAGTGTTTAGGGTTTAGAGTTTATTTATTTTTTATTTTAAATTAAGTAAATCAATAGGTTTAGGTTTATTTTGTTTAATTTTTCTTTATTTTAGTTTAATTATTTTCATTTTTATTTTGGTTAATTTTTACTTTTATTTAGTTTAATTTAGTTTATTTATTTTAGGTTTATATATTTTAGTTTAGGTTTTTAATTTAGTTTATTTTTTAGGTTTAGGTTTAGGTTTAGGTTTATTTTTTAGTTGAGTTTTATTTTTATTTTATTTTTTAGGTTTAGGTTTTATTTTTTTTTATTTTAGGTTTAGGTTTAGGTTTTTATTTTATTTTTTTGGGATTAGGTTTTAGGTTTTTATTTTAGGTTTATTTTTAGGTTTTATATTTTAGTTTAGGTTTAGGTTAATTTTTAGTTTATTTTATTTTATTTATTTTCGGTTTAAGTTTAGGTTTACTTTATTTTTGGTTTAAGTATAGGTTTTATTTTTTTAAGTTTAGTTTATTTTTCTTTAGGTTAAGGTTTATTTTATTTTGTTTATTTTGTTTTTATTTTAGGTTTAGTTTTTTTATAGTTTAGTGTTTAGGTTTTATTATTTATTTATTTTTAGGTTTTATTTTTAGTTTTAACTTTTAGGTTTATGTTTTTATTTAGTTTTTATTTTATTTTATTTTAGGTTTATTTTATTTATATTTTATGTTTAGTTTTTATTGTATTTAGGTTTTTTCTCCTTTAGTTTATTATATTTTTAGTTTAGTTTAGGTTTCTATATATTTTCCTTAGTTTTTTTAATTTTTTAATTTTAATTTATTTTTAGGTTTAGGTTTAGGTTTTAGTTTATGTTTTCATATAAGTTTATTTTATTTTACTTAGGTTTAGGCTTTTTTATTTATTTTATTTACAAGTTTTATTTAGTTTAGGTTTAGGTTTTTAATTTTAAGGGTTTAGGGTTTGGGGTTTAGGGTTTAGGGCTTAGGGTTTAGGATTTAAGATTTAGGGTGTAGGGTTTTATGGTTTAGGGTTTAGGGTTTAGGGTTTAGGGTTTAGGGTTTAGGGTTTAGGGTTTAGGGTTGTAGGTTTAGGGTTTAGGGTTAGTTTTAGGGTTTATGATTGATGGTTAGGTCTTTTATTTTCTTATTTTTTTATTTTTTTAAATTAAGTAAACTGGTAGGTTTAGGCTTATTTTATTTATTTAGTTTTATTTTAGGTTTATTTAGTTTTTTATTTTTATTTAGTTTAGTATAGGTTTAGGGTTTAGGGTTTTGGTGTTTTCTTTTTAATAGAAAACAAATTCAAATTCAACATTTCTTCTTTTTGATTTCATCAACCAAGTAACACACCAAGTTTTCTAAGACACAAGTGGCAACATATATCAAAAATGAAGACACATAGAGCAAATCAAAAACTCTAGATAACTAGAACTGTCTCTACAATAAAAACACAATTTTATTAGTAGATCAGATCGATCGTTCTTCAGTTTCTCTGGTTCCCATCATAACCACCTAGTCCTCTCGATTAGCAGAATCCACCATCATATCCCTGATCTCTCCCTCTGCCACCACCATGGTTGTAACTTCTGTCGCTCCTCCTGCCTCCATAACCACCACTACTCCGACCACCACCTGCATATGAACCAGCCAGATCTAGACTAAGTTTGGTTGATGGTGATGTTCCTACCGTCAAGGTTATGACCAATCTTAGGGTTTAGGTTTATTAGGTTTTAGGGTTTAGGTCTTTTTTTAATTTATTTATCTACTTTTGGTTTAGGCCTAGGGTTTGGGGTTTATGGTTTAGGGTTTAATGTTAGGGTTTATGTTTTAGTGTTTAGGGTATAGGGTTTAAGGTTTTAGGGTTTATTCTTTTTGGGTTTAAGGTTTAGGGTTAACGTTTAGGGTTTAGGGTTTAAGGTTTTTTAGGGTTTAGGGTTTAGGGATTAGTGTTTAGGGTTTAGGATTTAGAGTTTAAGGTTTTTTTTTAAAAAAAATTTAAGTAAACCGGTAGGTTTAGGTTTGTTTTTTAGTTGAGTTTTTTTTATTTTTTAGGTTTAGGTTTTATTTTAATTTTTTTACGTTTAGGTTTAGGGATTTATTTTATTTTTTTAGGTTTAGATTTCAGATTTTTATTTTAGGTTTATTTTTAGGTTTTATTTTTTTTACTTTGGGTTTAGGTTTATTTTTAGTTTATTTTATTTTATTTAGTTTAGGTTTAGGTTTAGGTTTAGTTTATTTTAGGTTTAAGTTTAGGTTTAGTTTATTTTAAGTTTAGGTTTAGGTTTTATTTATTTTAGTTTAGTTTATTTTAGTTTAAGTTTGGGTTTATTTTATTTTGTTTATTTTATTTTTATTTTAGGTTTAGGTTTTTTTTTAGTTTAGGGTTTATTTTTTATTGATTTTTAGATTTATTTTTTAAGTTTAGGTTTTTATTTAGTTTTTATTTTATTTAATTTTAGGTATATTTTATTTTTATTTAGAGTCTAGTTTTTATTTGATTTAGTTTTTTTATTCTTAGGTTTATTTTATTTTTTTTGTTTAGTTTAGGTTTTTATTTATTTTATTTTAGCTTTTTTTATTTTTTTTATTTTATATTATTTTTAGGTTTAAGTTTAGGTATTTATTTTATTTTATTTTGTTTATTTATTTATTTTATTTTTTAGGTTTTATTTAGTTTAGGTTTAGGTTTTTAGGTTTTTAGGGCTTAGGGTTTAGGGTTTAGGGTTTAGGGTTTAGTGTTTAGGGTTTAGGGTTTAGAGTTTTAGGGTTTAGGGTTTAGGGTTTAGGATTATGGTTTAGGGTTTATGGTTTAGTGTTTCGGCTTTAGGCTTTAGGGTTTTTAGGGTTTAGGTTTGGGGTTTAAGGTTTAGGGTTTAGGGTCTTTTTTTTGGTAAAAAGGGGAATTTTTATTACCAAAACAAAAGGATACAATGTCCTTAAAGGGGATAAATCTCAAGGACTACTGCTTAAAGAGCTATTGAAAGACCGAGGGAGAAAAATCCCCTAACTATTACAAAAGAAAATGAAAAGGAAATGGAAAACTAAGAAAAGAATAGCAACAACATAAAATCCCTGAACAGGTCAACATACCACCTAAAAAGACCTAATAGTAAATGAAGGAAACCTACAAGAATAAACTAAAGCAGAGATAAGCACATTTAAAAGAAAATAAATAGAGATAAAGAGAAAGGAAAGAAAAGGCTCAAACTTTGTCACGAACATTAGAAGGGGAAACAAAAATTTCTGAGCAACCAAACTCCGAAAAGAGGGTTACAATCACAAAAAATGCTGCCAACCAATAGAAATGTGTAAACATCTTAGCCATCATAACCAACAAACCTTATAAAGGAACCAGTGCACACACCAATAACCAATAAAGATCTAGAACCATCCACCAAAAAAGAAAGAACAATAACAAAGCCATCGACCAAAGGGGGCAACAGCAGAAAAAAAGAGCAAAGAAAGAAAAAAATTCTAAGCCAATACAACCATCCAACCACCCAAAAGTAGTAGGAGTAAGAAACAAAGTCACCAACCAAGGAAGAAATACCAAAAATAGAAGTAAGGGGGGAAGAAGAGAAGCAACCAGTAAGCTCACCAACTCCAGCTAGACTAAAGGAACCAAAAAAGACCACAGTAGCTACCAACCAAAATAAGTAACAACACAATCACCAAAGCTACAAAGCAAAGCAACAGCCACACCCAAAACCAAACCAGCCCAACCAGCAAGAAGAAAATAGAGGGAAGAGAGGCAGAACCAACATCACCTCTAGAGAAGGCACCCAAAACCAGGAAGCTCAAGGAGACCAACCACAAAGCCAACAAAGAAAGCCAACCAACCAACCAAAAGCCATAAAAACCTCACAAGAGATACCATAATAAAAAGAGGAACAATAATCGACAATAGTTTGACAACCAAAATAGCAGAAGCCGACATTCCAACTTGTAAAATTTAGGAATAAAATAAGAACATAAAGCCCCCAAAGAGAACAGTAGCAAACAACAACCAAACAAACCAAAACCACCAGAAGCTCCCAAACAAAAGCCCCAAGAAAACCACCAACATAAAAGAAAGAAAAAAAACTAATAAAATCTAACATAAGGCAAATCATATTTATCTAAATTAGACAGCCCTCTTAATTTCTTAAGAAAATTTGCATTGGTAAACAAAGTAAAATTAGACAGATTACACCCCAAACCAACTAAGAAATCCACACAAGCATTACCTTCTCTTAAAATATGAGTAATTTTAAAAGAAAGTTTAGAGATAATTGCTTTAATATTTCTAATTAAATAAAAAAGCTCAGTTGTACCCTTATGGTTAGAATTGATCATAGCATTAACCATCTCAGCATCCGATGCCAACCAAATAGTATGAAAATTTCTATCCAAACAAAGCTTAAAAGCACGATAAATAACCATCAATTCAGCAACAAATAATAGAATTAGTAGAGAGAGGAGTGTAAAAAGCCAAGATAATATTCCCAAGATTATTTCTAAAAATAGCACCACAACCCGACTTGTTCTGTGCAACAGAACCATTAGTATTAATTTTAATACAATAATTAAGAGGCTTAATCCAATGAATAATTTTATAATCTGGAGATGAGTCATAATAAGGAAAACTTATCCCCAATTTTGAGGCAACAAACTTGCAACCTCTAAAATGAGTACCACTAAGAAGAGCAGCCTTATATAAAGAATAAATCTTATCTTTAGTTGTAGCAATAATTCTTTTATGATTCATAGGCATATTTTGATACTTAGCATCATTTTTGTCAAGCCAAAATAAACCAAATTCAATGTAACAGCCAGAACAATTTTGATATGCTCTTTAATAATATTAAGAAAATAAGAGTCAAGAAGTTGCATTAAAGTAAAATTACCATTTAAATAACTTATTTTAAATAAATCCTCATACCAACCCCAAACTTTAGAGGCAATGGCAGCATTAACAAAAACATGACTAATATTCTTAATATGAAAGCAACACATGCATTTATAGGGTAGAGGAAAACTTTTGTCCAAAAGTAAAGAATCAATAGTAATATAATCCCTTAAAATTCTCCATCCAATAATAGAATAAAACATAAGAATAATATTATTCAAAAATTTAAGGAAAATAGAAGAAGAGTATTTTTTTTAACTCTAATATAGTGCCAAGTATCTTTAAAAGAAAATTCTCCATTACTAGAAAATTTTAAAAAAATTTGATTCAGAAAATTACCATCAATAGGAATATTAATGATGTTATTACTAATGAAATCATGAATAAAATCATTTAAATGATAGAAATTTCATTCAACATTATAAATAAAATGACTAACTTCAAAGAAGAAGTAGAGTGAGTATTAAGCAAAAATCACTGGAAAAATCCCCCATCTAGTTATCTTGCCAAAAAAAATAAGATCCATTATTAAAACCCCCAAAAATGAGGGGTTCCTCTTTCCTTTTAAAATCACAGAGCGATTTCCAAAAAAATAGAGTCACCATGTTTATAATTACAAATTAAAGGATGCTTACCTTTGCAATATTTAAATTTCATGAATTTAGCCCAAAGACTTTCATTTTTCTGAAAATTTGACCAAAGTTTATAAGAAAAAACATTGGAGGAATCCATCAATGATCTACACCCAATACCACCTTCATAAATAGTACCCTACATATTAGAACAAGAAGTCCATTGAAGCCTTTTGGGCGAATTCCTAGAGCCCCAAAAAACATATTAAAAAGTCTTTCAATCCTAATAAGAACAAGGGAAGTAGGAACAATATTAAGCAACAAGTAAAAAAGGAATAGAATAAAGAATAGTTTTAATAACAATTAAACTACCACCAAAAGATAAAAAAATGAAATTCAACAATAGAAATTTTATTTTAAATATTAAGAGTTACCTCATCAAAGAGATCGGATCCCTTATGGCCACAATAAAAAGGGGAACCTAAAAATTTAATAGGAAAATTTTAATGAGAAAAACTAGTGATATCATTTATCTTGTTAATTATATGAACATAAATAGAAGTAGAAGTGATAAAACAATTTTTATGAGTACTAATCAAAAGGCCACTTTCCTTTTCAAATTTATTTATAAAATCTTTAAGCTTTTTAAAATAATGTAACGAGGCATTACAAAAAATTATGAAATCATCAACAAAGCTTAAGTAAGAGATAGCCAAACCACCATGATTCCTAAAATACATACTAGAATTATTCTAAAAAAAAGATTAAGCCAACGAGACAAATATTCAACTGCAATAATAAAAAGTGACAGAGAAAGGGAGTCAGCTTTTCTTATACCTTGAGAGGAATTAATGAAACAAAAGTTTTCACCATTGATAATTAATGAAAACCAAACATTTCTAATTGTATTGTTAACCTAAGAAATAAAATGATTAAAAAATCAAAGAAAGTAAGAATGCTATTAAGAATATCCCAAGAAATGTTATCATAATCTTTGGCGATGTCAAGCTTAAAATGTAAATTGTCACCATTAGTTTTAACATTCAAATCATGAGTCAATTCTTGAGCAAGGAAGATGTTATCTAAAATAGTTCTACCTTTCTAAGCCTATTAGTCAAAATTTTAAAAATCAATTTATTGAAAAAGGTACAAAGACTAATAGGTCTAAAGTCATTCCAAAAGTCTGGATTATCTTTCTTAGGAATAAGAATAATAGAAGTGCTAGTAAAATATTTAAGAATAGAATTTCCTTGAAAAAATCCTTAACAACATTAACAAGGTAAATTTTAATAATAAACCAATCTTTTTAAAAGAATAAAGTACTGTAACAATCTGACCTTGCAACAGAATCAACATTCATACCATTAAGAATATTAAAAATTTACTCATCAGAAGGAGGCACAACCAAGCACTCATTATCCTCAGTAGACATAATATAAGGGATGATAGATGGATTGGATAAATGCTCAAGTTGACAATTTTTATTTAAAAGATCATTAAAATAATTAAGAGCAAAAGAAAATATATCCTCTTTGTGGGTAAGCTAAGAACAATGCAAGTTCTTAATTTTTTGAATGCTACCAAGAACTCTTCTCTTCATTACCAAAGCATAAAAATATTTAGTGTTTCTTTCCCCCTTAGGTAGATACACTACTTTTTGTCTCTAATAAGTCTCCTCCATATCTTAAAACTTAATGAGATTATCTTTAGCTTTAGCAAGATTAGAACAAAAAGAAGAATCAGTAATAACAAGTTCTTTCAAATCTTTCACCTTTTGTCCCATATTCTTGATATTATCAAAAAGTATTTTAAAGTACTTTCTGTTCCACCAAGTGATATTATGCTTAAGCCTTTTAAGCTTAAGCCAAAATCTCATCATACTAAATGAATCATCAGGAGAAAGAGCAGCACACCAATTATAAGCAATAACATCAAGAAAATGTTTATCTTGTAACCACATTTTGAAAATAAGAATTCCTAATGATATAATCATTATGAATAGCATCCTTAATAGTAATCAAAAGAGGAGCATGATCTGAGAAAGTTCTACTAAGATGCTCCACTAAAGTTAAAGGGAAACTGCTTAACCAATAATTATTAAAGCATGATCCAACCGCTGCCATAATCTATGATTATTCCAAGTAAATTGAGAACCAATGAAACCAACATCCTAAAGATTACAATCCAAAATCATATATGCAAAATCTTCCATTGAATGTAAATTTGGTAAAGAACCCCCTTTATTTTCAATCAAAGAAAGGACCGTATTAAAATCCCCACCAATAATCCAAGAATCATTAAGAACATAAGCAAAATTAGATAATTGATCCCAAGGAATTCTCCTCTCTAACTTGTTACAAATAGCATAAATGAAAGAGCCAAAAGCATGATAATCACCAAATGAAATATACACATTAATAACTTGATGAATATCATTAATATAAAGAGAAATATTCCAAAATAACCAAATCTTATTATTCTTATTGAAATAAAAGTTAATAAAACCAATCATCTTGGCCGCATGCAATATTTTAGAAGAAAAAAAATAAGAGGCTCAAGAATAACCAAAAAACCAACATTATAAATTCTACAAAGATTCCTAATTCTATTTCTAACACTGAGAGTACTAATGCCCATCACATTCCAAATAAGAAAGTTAAACATTAATTTTTACTAGGCAAAGAAGATGTAGAAGATCTAGTTGATCTAGAAACTTTTAGGAGGATAATATTTAAATTTTTTTCCTTTCAACAAAAATAGTTTGAAAATTGATCTCATTCTCTATGGATTCATCATCAGAAAAAATTTTATCATCATTATTAATAATAGATTTAGGAGAATAACTGATTTGGCAAGAAGATAAATCCTCTTTCTACATTAAATGAGAATTATCACTAAGGGAAATACCATCAAGATTAATAGTTAAAGGAGGGGCAAAAATAGATTTATTAAGCAAACAAACATTTGGCTGCACATTATCAACAAGCTCCATACCATCATTTTTATCCAAATTCAAAGAAAATAAAACAAGGTTTTATTTTAAAATTTTTTGATACGAAATAAAAAAAAACATTTTCTATGAGATTTTTAGCAACTTTATCACAAATCTCCTTAGAATTAAAAACCAAAATAGGAAAATCATCCACTTGCAAATTTTCAGGGATAATAGAAATAATAGTAGCCAAAACCTGATTACTCTCCAAAATAGTTTTAGAAGAATTTTTAACAAGCTTATCACTATCCCTTACATTGGGAACAACATTAGAAACATTAGGAACATCATTATAAACATCAATAATTTCATTAATAGCACCATTATCCTTTTCATTTAAAGCAGAATTTCTTTTATCAAATTATAAATCTATATTTTTTTCCAGCAACCTTAGGATTGTTAACCACTTTCTTTCAAAGATGTTGATGTGTAACAAAACATTTTGATTCATCATGGCCATGAGTTTTGCAATGATTGTAGAAAGCAGGGAAGTTTTTAAACTCGACCTACTGGAAATATCCATATTTCACCAATCCAATCCACACATCCTTAGGAAATTTCATTATTACATCAATTTCAATAAGGATTCGAGGAATCAATGGCCTAGATTTGGTTGTGGTTGCTTGATCAATTTGCAGTGGTCTACTAAAAATAGAACCCACATCATGGAATAATTGATAATTAATAAAGTGAACCTGAAGATTAGGTAAAGAAAACCAAACCAGTGCTATAAGAGATTCCTGTTTAATGTCAAAAAATGGAGTTCATTTAAGAATACACATTTGATAGTTTTTAACATAATAAGATCAGTGAGCAAACATATGATTATAATCAAGGTCATTAGACAATTTAATCAGCACATGTCTACCATCCAATAAACAATCAAAAAAACACTGGAAAGATTCAAGTCATGAAAGAAAAATCAAATTTCCTCCATACTAGGATGCCTAAAAGAAAATTTTCCAATCAAAGTATATGCATAACGTTCAACTAGTCTTTCAATATCCAAGTCAAAGTAGATAATAGTTGGAATACCTTTGAAGGTCATATGAACCAGGTTTAAAGAAAGATCAGAAGAAGTTGAAGAATCCTTACCAGATAATGTAACTTTGAAGAATTCAGAGGGCAAAAGGTTTAGCTGTACCCAATAAATTGGAAGCCCGAGATGGAGCAGCTAGAGCATTTGGCTTTCCCCAAGTATTCACAGAACTCGATGCCATGGAAAATGGTGCCACTTAAGAACTGAACAAGGATCGGCCAAAGGCCGAAGATCCGAAGCTGAACCAAAAGAAATTTCTAGAAAACCAACCTTAAATGTGAGAAAATGGGTTTGTTTTAGGTTTAGGGAGGGTTAGGTTAGGGAGGGTGTTTATATTTAGGGTTTAGAATTAGGTTAGGTTTAGGGGTATGGTTTAGGAGAGTAGGATTTATGATCAGTGTAGGGTTTAGGATTTAGGGTTTAAGTTTTAGGGTTTAGGGTTTTAGGGTTTAGAGTTTAGGGTTAAAGGGTTAGTTTTAGTGTTTAGGGTCTTAGGGTTTTATTATTTTATTTTTAAAAATATTAAAACTGGTAGGCTTTGGTTTATTTTAGATTTATTTATTTTACTTTACTTTATTTTAGGTATATTTTATTTTTATTTAGTTTAGTTTATTTATTTAGGTAAATTTATATAGTTTAGGTTTTATTTAGTTTATTTTTATGTTTAGGTTTATTTTTATATTTTTTTTTAGTTTTATTTTATTTTATTTTAGGTTTAGGTTTTATTTTGTATTTTTAGATTTAAGTTTAGGCTTTTATATTATTTTTTTAGATTTGGGTTTTATGTTTTTATGTTAGGTTTTATTTTTTAGTTTAGTTTTATGTTTATTTTTAGTTTATTTTATTTTATTTAGTTTAGGTTTAGGTTTAGGTTTAGGTTTTATTTATTTTAGTTTAGGTTTAGGTTTACTTTATTTTGTTTACTTTATTTTTATTTTAGGTTTAGTTTTTTTCTTTATTTTTTTATTTTAGGTTTAGTTTTTTTTAGTTTTTTGGGGTTTAGGGTTTTAGTTTTATTTTATTTTAGTTTGACTAAGTTTTATTATCTATTTTTTTTAGTTTTACATTTAGTTTTTATTTATTTGTAAGTTTTTTTATTCTTGGTTTATTATTTTTTTAGTTTTTTATCTTTATAGGTTCATTTGTTTATTTATTTTGATTTTATTTTATTTAGTCATTTTATTTATTTTATTTATTTTAGGATTAATGCGACTAGTGACGCTTTTATCTTACCCGCCAGTAATGTTTAGGGTTAGTTTAGGGTTTAGGGCCCAATGATCTAGGGTTTAGGTTTAGTTAAGCCTTTAAAATCAAGCAAACCAGCTTTAGGTTTAAAGTTTATTTTAATATTAGTCTATTTTTTATCTATTTTATTTAGCTTTGGGATAATTTATCTTTAGGTTTAATTATTTTTTTAGGTTTTATCTTTTTTATTCTTCCGAGTTTAGCTCATGTTTTTTATAATTTTAGTTATTTTATTTATTTTAGGTTTAAGTTTTATTTTTTATTTATTTTATTTATGGTTTAGGTTTTAAGTTTTTTATTTTAGGTTTATTTTAGGTGTTTGCTATTAGTTTAGGTTTTCTTTTAGTTTATCTTTATTTATTTAGTTTAGGGTTTAGGTTTAGTTTTATTTTAAGGTTTAGTTTAGGTTTTATTTATTTTAGCTAGTTTATTTATGTTGTTTATTTTATTTTATATTTATTTAGGTTAGGTTTTTTTTAGGGTTTAGGTTTTATTATTATTATTTTAAATTTTATTTTTAAGTTTTATTTTTTGGATTAGGCTTTTATTTTGTTTTTCTTTTATTTTATTTTATGATTATTTTATTTTTATTATAGGTTTAGTTTTTTTTTTATTTAGGTTTTAAAAAAAATTTAATTTAGTTTAAGTTTTTATCTATTTTATTTTAGTTTAGTTTTCCTTTTTTTTTAGGTTTAGGTTTTGGTTTTAGTTTATGTTTTTATTTTATTTTATTTTAATTTATTTTGGTTTAGATTTTTTATTTATTTTACTTTTAAGTTTTGTTTTGTTTAAGTTTAGGTTTTTTTTTGGGTTTTGGGTTTAAGGATTAGGGTTATCAGTAGTTTTAGGGTTTGGGTTTTTTGGTTTAAGGTTTGGTTTTAGGTTTAGGGTTTAGGCCAGTGGTTTGTGTGTGATTAGGGTTTAGGGTTTGGGGTTTAGATTTTACGGTTTAGGTTTTAGGTTTAGGGTTTAGGTTTTAGTTTAGGACTTAGGGTATTTAGTTTTTTTTAATAGAGAACAAATTCAGATTTAACATTTCATCTTTTGTTTATTTAGTTTATTTAGTTCATTTTTTATTTATTTTAGTCTATTTTAAACATAATTTTTATTTATGTTTATTTTTGTTTTTTATTTAGTTTAATTTAGTTATTTTAGGTTTATTTAATTTAGATTAGGTTTTTAATTTAGATTTTTTTATGTTTAGGTTTAGGTTTAGTTTTATCTTTTTGTTGAGTTTCATTTTTATTTTGCTTTTAGGTTTAGATTTAGGTTTTAGGGTTGTAGGTTTAGGGCTTAGGGTTTAAGGTTTAAGGTTTAAAATTTTGGGTTTAGGGTTTAGATTTTAAGGTTTAGGGCCTTTTTTAAAAAAATTAAGTAAACTCGTAGGTTTAGGTTTATTTATTTTATTTTATTTTTTAATTTTATCTAATTTAGTTTATGTACTTTAGGTTTATTTATTTTACTTTAGGTTTTTTATTTTAGTTTATTTTTTTGGTTTATGTTTAGGTTTATGTTTATTTTTTAGCTTACTCTCATTTTTATTTTATTTTTTAAGATTACGTTTTATTTTTTAATTTTAGGTTTATGTTTAGGTTTTTAATTTATTTTTTCAGGTTTAGGTTTTAGGTTTTTTTAGTTTAAGTTTAGGTTTATTTTATTTTATTTCATTTAGCATTTAGGTTTAGTTTATTTTAAGTTTAGGTTTATGTTTTATTTATTTTTGTTTAATTTTTTTTAGTTTAGGTTTAGGGTAAATTTATTTTGTTTATTTTATTTTTATTTATGGTTTAGGTTTTTTTTAGTTTAAGTTTTATTTTTTATTTATTTTTAGGTTTTTTTTAGGTCTAGGTTTTTATTTTATTTTATTTAGGTTTACTTTTTAATTTATTTAAGTTTTTATATTCTTAGGTTTATTTTATTTTTTAGTTTAGTCTATGTTTATTTTATTTTATTTTAGTTTAGCTTTTATTAGTTTATTTTATGATATTTTTTTATGTTTAAGTTTAGGATTAGGTTTTAATTTTGGTTTCTATTTTATTTTATTTTATATTTTATTTAGGTTTAGGTTTTTTTATGGTTTATTTAGTTTAGGTTTAGGTTTTTAGGTTTTTAGGGTTCAGGGTTTAGGGTTCAAGGTTTAGGGTTCAAGGTTTAGGGTTATGGCTTTATTGTTTATTTTTTTAGGGTTTAGGGTTTAGTGTTCATTTAGGGTTTAAGGTATGTGGTTGGGTTTTAGTGGTTTATGGTTGGGTAAGTTTTAAGTTTAGGTTTAGGGTTAGGGTTATTTATTACAGTTTAAGGTTTATGATTTATGATTTAGGGATTAGGTTTTGGTTTTAGGTTTAGGTTTAGGAGTTTAGGTTTAGTGAAGAGAAAGGTTTGAGAGTTTAAGGAGGGGTTTAGAGGAGTTTATGGTAAGTTTAGGTTTAGGTTTTAGGTTTAGGGGTTTAGGAGTGGTTTTTAGAGTTAGGCTAGGTTTAGGGTATTTAGGTAAGGTTTAAGATTTAGAATTTAGGATTTAGGGTTTAGCGTTTAGGGTTGTAGGTTTATTGTTTAAAGTTTAGAGTTTAGGGTTAGTTTTAGGGTTAAGGGTTTAGGGTTAGGCTTTTTTTATTTTATATATTTTTTTAATTTATTTTTTTAATTAGGTACACTCATAGGTTTAGGTTTATTTAGTTTATATTTTATTTATTTTAGGTTATTTTATTTTTTTTTATTTTAATTTGAGTTTATTTTTATTTTTATTTATATTTATTTTAGTTTATATATTTTAGGTTTACTTATTTAAGTTTAGGTTTTTATTTTAGTTTAGTTCTTAGGTTTAGTTTCTTTTTGTTTAGTTTTATTTTTATTTTATTTTTTAGGTTTAGGTTTTATTTTTTATTTTTTGGTTTAGGTTCAAGTTTTTTTTTTTTTTTAGGTTTAGGTTTAAATTTTTATTTGAGGTTTATTATTAGGTTTTACTTTTTAGTTAGGTTTAGGTTTATTTTTAGTTTATTTTGTTCTTTTTAGTTTAGGTTTAGGTTTTGGTTTAGTTTATTTTAGGCTTAGGTTTAGGTTTTATTTATTTTAATTTAGTTTATTTTAGTGTAGGTTTTGGTTTATTTTGATATTATTTTAGGTTTAGGTTTTTTTTTTTAGTTTAGGGTTTAAGTTTTATTTATTATTTATTTTTAGGTTTATTATTTATGTTTAGGCTTTATTTTATTTATTATTTTTTTTAGGTTTATTTTATTTTTTATTTTATGTTTAGTTTTATTTTATGTAGGTTTCTTATTTTTAGTTTAGTTTTTTTAAGTTATTTTATTTTAGTTTAATTTTAAATTTTATTTTACTTTCTTTAGTTTAGTTTTAGGTTAAATTATGTTTTCTTTATTTTTTATTTTGGTTTAGGTTTTTTATTTATTTTATTTTAGGTTTAGGTTTTAATCATTTTAGGGTTTAGGGTTTGGGTGTTTAGGTTAATTTAGAGTTATTAAGGTGGTTAGGGTTTAGGTTTTGGGTGGTTTATGAGTTTTTTTAGGTTTAAGGTTTGGTTTAGGTTTAGGGTTTATTTAATTTATTTTATTTAGTTTAGGTTTAGGTTTAGTTTAGTTTATTTATTTTTAGTTTTAGGTTTTAGGTTTTATTTTGGGTTTAAGTTTAGGTTTTGTTTCATTTATAAGGTTTAGGTTTAGGTTTTGTTTTAGGTTTATTTTAAGGTTTGTAGTTTAGGTTTATTTTAGTTTATTTTCTTTTATTTAGTTTAAGGTTTAGGTTTTGTTTACTTTAGGTTTAGGTTTAGGTTTTATTTATTTAAGTTTAGGTTTATGTTTATTTCAGGTTTAGTTTTTTTTTTTTTTAGTTTAGGGTATAGGTTTTATTTATTATTTATTTTTAGGTTTAGTTTTTAGGTTTAAATTTTTATTTAGTTTTTATTTTATTTTCTTTTAGGTTTATTTTATTTTTATTTTACTTTTACTTTTTATTTTATTTATGTTTTTATTTTTAGGTTTATTTTATTTTTAGTTAAGTTTAGGTTATTGATTATTTTAGTTCATTTTAGTTCTTATTTTTATTTTATTTTATTTTTTAGGTTTTGGTTTAGGTTTATGTTTAAGTTTAGGTTTTTATTTTACTTAGGTTTAGGTTTTTATATTTTTTTTTTTTTTTTAAGTTTTATTTAGTTTAATTTTTGGTTTTTAGGTTTTTAGGGTTCAAGGTTTATGTTTTAGTGTTTAGGGTTTAGGGTTTTAGGTTGAGGATTTAGTGGTTAGGATTTTAGGTTTAGGGTTTTCAGGGTTTAGGGTTTTGGGTTTTGGGTTTAGGGTTTAGGGTTATCTTAAGGTTTAGGGCTTAGTATTTAGGGTTACCTTAGGGTTTAGGGTTGGTTTAGGGTTACTAAATACCTAAAGATCTAACCCATGATTTAATTAGTTAAGGTCTGATGTGATTATGATTTCGATTTGATTAAGTGATTTAATTAATTAGTTAAATATTAATTAATTTAATTTTATAAATAGGTGAAATGAACTTAGGGAAAGGGGTCCCAATCCTATTCCTTAGTTCACTTGTTGTTGAACAATTATTAACAAACTTAATTAACTAATTTGTTACTATTCATGGGATTAATTAATCATTAATTAACTTAAAGAGTTGTTAAGATTTAATTAGCTAATTTTCCTAATTAAGAGAGCAATAAATCCCATGAAAATCATGGGAGAAAGAGGTCATTCCATTAAATTAACCCACAAATTTGGGATTAATTGCTCAAGTAACTAAGGAGTAATTAAGCTAATTAATTTTATAATTAAACCTTAATTACATTTTAAAATTAGTGAAGATCATTTTTAATTAATTTTCCTCTTAAATACCTTTAAAATGAGTATTTATTTGCAATTTTCTTTATTTCTCTATGTTTTATTATGATTTTTAGAAGTTTCAGCCATTAAAATGATTAATTAAGGCTAATAAAAGCCTAATCCTGTTGGTGCCACGTTGCGTGCTGACACGGTGCGCTTTTCACATGGTACAGTGGGATTGGCTACTTAAAATTTATACAACTTAGCGCCTACATGGAGGTCGTGGATGCGCTTTCTCCTCTGACGTTCGATCTAAAATTGAATGGCTATGATTAATCCCACAGCTTAATAGGATTAAATAAGATTGATCAAACGAATCGTGATTGTCTGTTCTGATCACACGGAACAAACAATGCATGATTTAATGTCATGTGAGTGAGGAAGAATGGAGTCCGTTCGCCATTGCTCACTTGATCCAACCTTACCCAAGCTCAGCTCAACTCCAAAAAGGTCCCACACCATCATGACATCGATCAGCGGAGATCTAACGATCAAGATCACATGAGATGCAAAGTTTTCTTCAAAAAGCTCCAACCCAGTTTTTCCTATGGATCAGTTTTGGAAGCATGCCTCGCCAAACCTTAAGACCAACGGCTCGAATGATTGAGGAAGCTTCATCTAGTGGAGATGAAGCCCTGTTGAGCAATAATTGGATCAATTCCTTGATGTTCTCTCGGAAGCCCAAGAATCGAGGATTTGGAGCTAAGTTTTGATCGAAGTCCCACCTCTAGTGTTCAGGATCTTGTGAGATGATTCGTTCTTGCTCGACGAGGCCTAAAGAAGGTTCGTGAAAAGTTAATTTGAGTTTGATGGAGAAATGGGGAAGTTAGGTAAGAAATGAGTGTCCTATTTTGGGACGGATGGGAATGGCATTTTTTGATCGAGGAATAAGCGCTGAGGAGCTTAAGGAATGGCTCCAGCATCTCATCTTAGGTAGCTACAGCACTAAGGAATAATTTTTGTGTGTGTTTAAGTGGAAATGAGGGGTGTATACCCCTTGCTCGGATGGTCGACCATATAGCACGATCATCTCAAGAAGTCATGGTTAGGAGGGAGATGGTGAGTTGGCTCAGCTTGGTTGGTTGAAGGTGTGGATGTGGCTACCAAGGAGGCATCATGGGTGTCCTATGGGTTTCAAAAGCCTTGATGGGGAGGGTGAGGTGATTTTACCTCCCATGGGTCATGGCCGACCCAACCACTCCTTAGGTCAAGTTGGGCAGTGTCCTAGGTGCCTAGGTGGACCATTGGGAGAGTACCAAGTGGCCAAGGAATGAAAATGACAACTTACATGGGTGATTTGTCTCATGTGATGCCCTTGACCCAAGGGTAGAATGATTATTTAGCATTGAATTTGATTTGGCCGGATTTAAAATGAACCAAAAGTGGGTTAAATTTCAAGTCGAGTTGATTTGTTAGTTTTGGCTCAATTTGACTCATTTAGGTCAAATTGGGTTAGGTTGGGTCAAGTTGACCAATTGGTCAAATTGGGTCAAGTTCATATGATCATTTGGGATGTTTTGGTTCAATTGGTTTGGTTTAGTTTAGCTTAGATTTAATTTTGGCTCATTTGAATTCATTTGGATCAAATGGCTTAAGTTGACCAATTTGACCAAATTAGCCAAATTTGTGACACTTGATCAATTTAGGGTGATCAATAATCATGATTGGAGGTTTTGATGGGCTTGGTTCAATCTAATTTAGGTAGGATTAGAACTTCACTCAAATAGGTCAAATTGGCCACTTTGGGTCAAGTGGACCAATTTTTGTGTGTGTTTAAGTGGAAATGACCTCCCCCCCTGCCCCACCTTGATCGGATGGTGGGATCAGGTTTTTCTTATAGTGTTAGTACGATCATCTCAGGGAGTCATGGCTGGTATGGAGGAGGTGAGTTGGTTCAGCTTGGTTGGTTGAAGGTGTGGAGGTGGCTGCCAAGGAGGAATCATGGGTGTCCTATGGGTTTCAAAAGCCTTGATGCGGAGGGTGAGGTGATTTCACCTCCCATGGGTCATGACCCAACCACCCCTTAGGTCCAGAAGTGCAGTGGTGGACCATTAAGAGAGTACCAAGTGGCCAAGGAATGAAAATGACCACTTACATGGGTGATTTGTCTCATGTGATGCCCTTGACCCAAGGGTAAAATGATCATTTAGCATTGAATTTGATTTGGAAGGATTTCAAATGAACCAAAGTGTTATCTCAAGTCAATTGAGTTATTTATTAGATATATCATTTAATTCATTGATTGGATCAAATGGGTTAAGTTGACCAATTTGACTAAATTAGCCAAATTTATGACAATTGATCAATTTAGGGTGATCAATAATCATGATGGGAGGTTTTGTTGGGCTTGGTTCAATCTAATTTAGGTAGGATTAGAACTTCGCTCAAATAGGTCAAATTCCCCACTTTGGGTCAAGTGGACCAATTGGGTTTAGTTGGCTTGATTTTGGGTTAAGTTTGATTTAGTTGAGTTTATATATGGATTTGGGATTGATATATAAATTCAATTGCAATTTGTTTGTGTTTAAATGAGTTTTGGTTAATTTGAACATTTCAAGTCAAAAGGGTTAAGTTGGGTTTGACTTGGGTTGATTTTGGTTTGGCTTGATGATTGTAGATTTAATTTAAAATTGTGAATATGATTGAAGGTATGATTGATTCATGAGAAAATCAATTGAATTTGTGTTTTGGAATGAAGGAATTTGTTTAAGTCCATGGAGTTGGGTCATGTGGCTTAGGTGATTTTGATTTGGTCTAGTTTGGTTTGCTTTAGTTTCGATGATTTAAATTTATATTTTATTTAAATTTGTGAAGATGATTGAATATATGATTTATTCGTGAGAAAATTAATTGGGTTTGACTTAATTTGGATTAAGATTTGGCTAAGTCCATCAGATAGGTCATATGGCTTAGGAAGGGCTTTGATTTAATTTGATTTAGTTTAATTTAGTTTGATCATTTGAATATAGATTTGATTTGTTTTTAGGAAGATGATTGAAGATATAAATTGATTATGAGAAAATCAATTGATTTTGGATTGATTTGGATTATGATTTGGCTAAGTCCATGGGATAGGTCATATGGCTGAGGAAGGGTTTCATGTTTAGATTTGATCATGGGCTTCAATCATTTAGTTTTGTGCTTTGGGTTTGGATTTGGATTTGAATTTGATGTTTGTATTGAACTTGAGGTTTAGTTTGAGATGTTGAACATGGATTGGATTTGGGTTGTATGGTAAGTTGATTATCCTAATCCCTAAGGCATAAACTAATCCTATGGTTAACCCTTCTAAGTCTTTAGGCTTAGGTTAAGTGTTTAACAAATTTTTAGAAGTGTCTTATGACTATGGAAGTCTTAGCATCTAGAAGACTTCTAAGTCTAAGATGGGATGATAAAATCCGCACTCCAAAAGTGAGGTCAACAGGCCTTAGGCTCCATAGTGTTGCCCTTGGAGATAGATGATTGGAGGACTAAAGCTATGTTTCACATTATAGACTCAGATACATCTTTCAACACTTTGTTTGGAAGATCATGGATACATGAAAACAACATAGTTCCATTCTCTCTACATCAGTGTATGAAGTTCGTGAGAGGTGGGATCGTCTATTGTGTCAAAAGAGATCTCAAACCACTTACAGTTCACGAGGTCAACATATATGAGGATGCAACTTACTACCTCCCTCAAAATCAACAAGTCTATTCTCGCAAACTTGGCCAAAGTTTAAAAATAAAAGAAAAAGAAAATGAAAGAATAAAAGAAAAATAAAAGAAAAGAGAAAATGAAAAAAATGTGAGAGAAAATAGACTTGGAGGAGGAAATGGAGAATGACATTAGATTCCACTCAGATTTCGTTACTCCATTCGAACATATGGGTAGGATAACCTGACCACCACTAGGCAGAGGAAGAGCTTAGTTCGGAGGTAGTCCCATGCGTGGAAAACCTCCTTATTGGTCACCCAATAGAAGATATGTCCCAGCCACAAGGAGTACACTTGTCATCTATATGGACTTAGAATCTAATTCATAGGATGAGTCTTATATAGTCAGCACACTAGCCAGCTCTTTTCAACAATAGATTTCCTTGGAGGTGACACTTGAGCCAGATAGCGATGAAGATCGGGCTCCAAAGCAAAGCATAAGTTTATCCAAGTCTATATGTGAAATAGTTAGGCATCAGTTGGAAACCTTAGCTCTAACCCCACTTTCCTCTCAAAAATCTGAGAGTTTTGTAGTTAAAGAAGTCACTAAGTCATTCATTGGTGTGAAGACTCAGAGGTTCTTTCTAGGAGCATCATTCTCAAGTCAAGAAGTTGATGTGGAACTTGAGGATAATTCATATAATGATTTAATAGAATTACTTTTTTATTGGTACTTGCCTTGTGTTCATAATTTAGCAAAGCAAGGGTTAATCCCACATACATTGTCAAAGCACAGGTCAGACTACTCCAAAAAAGTATAAAAGAATAAATACAAAAGCTATCTATCAGAACAAGGAATAGGATTCGGTACGGTTGGTGCAGTCGATGATGATGATTACTGCATAGTCATCACCAATTATTTGGAATTAGATAAGTCCTTTTCAAATCACATTAACTCATATGAGGAGCTGTGCTTAGAAACTTCAAATGATCCTGATTATTTTGAAGTCAAAGATGCACCACTAGTGTTCGAAGATGAGATCAAGTCAACCATCAACGAGCTCAAGCAAATCAACTTAGGAACTAAAGAAGATCCACACCCAACATACATCAGTTCTTTGTTGAATGAAATTAAAACCAATGACTTAGTTAGGCTATTGACTGAGTTTAAGGACTACTTGGCATGAAGTTATGAAGAGATGCTTGGATTGGCTCCTGACATAGCAGTCCATAAACTAACAAAATAGCCTACTGCTAACCCTATCAAGCAAGCTTCTACATGCATACGATTAGACATAGAACATCAGGTCATTTTTGAAGTCATGAAATTGATTAATGTTGGCTTCATCCGAGAATAAAAATACACTACCTGGGTAGCCATCATCATCCCAGTTAAGAAAAAGATTGGCCAAATTCACATATGAGTCGATTTTAGGGATTTAAATAAGGCATGTCCAAAAGATGATTTTCCACTACCAATCTTAAAGCTGATTGTGGAAATTTTCTCATCTCATATAGTCTTCTCTTTCATGGATGACTCATCTAGATATAACCAAATAAAGATGGCCCATGAAGATGAAAAAAAATACTACTTTTAGAACCTCGATCATAATCTAATGCTATAAGGTCATGCCTTTCAGCCTTAAAATGTCTTACATACCGCTACTCTAATCTTTGATGAACTCATTCATCATCAAGTCGAGTGCTATGTCGATGATCACGTGGGCAAAAGTAGATAAAAGGAAGACCATCTTAAATAAAAAAGAAATAAACCTAAAGATAAACTAAAAATAAACCTAAAAAATAAACCTAAATAAACCTTCATAAATAAACTAAATAAACTGAACTAATAAAATAAAAATAAAAACTAAAATAAAAATAAATAAACCAAAACCTAAAAATAAAAAACCTAAACTAAATAAACCTAAATAAACCTAAACCTAAATAAACTAAACTACAAATAAAAAAACCTAAACCTAAATAAAAATAAAATAAACCTAAACTAAACCTAAACCTAAAATAAAAACTAAATAAAATAAACTAAATAACACCTAAACCTAAACTTAAACCTAAATAAAAATAAAACCTAAACAAAATAAACTAAACTAAATAAACTTAAATAATGAAATAATAAATAAATAAACAAATTAAACCTTAACCTAAATAAAACCTAAACCTCAACCTAAATAAAACCTAAACCAAACTAAATAAACCTAAATATAAACCTAAACCTAAACTAAATGAACTTAAAACTAAATAAAATAAACTAAACTAAACTAAAAAAAACTAAAAATAAATAAACTAAATAAAATATGAATATAACCAAACAAAAATAAAAAATAAACTAAAATAAAAAATAAAACCTAAACATAAACTAAAAAAAATAAACTAATTAAATAAATAATAAAATAAACCAAAATAAACCTATACCAAAAGTAAACTAAAATAAAAACCTAAAAATTAAATACAACCTAAACAAAAATAAAACAAAAAAATAAACTAAACCAAAAATAAATAAACCTAATCCTAGACATAATGCTAAACCTAAACAAAAATAAAAACTAAATAAATAAATAAATAAAAATCCTAAAACTATGCCTAAACCTAATTTTAAAAAAAAAACCTAAATGCTAAACATTAAACCCTAAAACCCTAAACCATATACCCTAAACCCTAAACCTTAAATTGTAAAACCTAAACTAAACTAAAAAATCATAACCATAAACTCTAATCCTAAACTGAAACTATAAACCTAAAACTAACCCTAACCCTAACCCTAAACCCTAAACCCTAAATCATTAACGCTAAACCCTAACCCTAACCATAAACCCTAAACCCTAAACTCTAAAGTAACCTTAAACCCTAAACCATAAACCCTAGAAAGCCTAAACCCTAAAGCCTAAAACCTAATCCCTAAACCCTGAACCTTAAATTATAAGTTAACCCTAAACACTAAACTCTAAAATCCATAAATCCTAAACTCTAAACACTAAACCATTAACCCAAAACCCTAAACCCTAAACCTTGATCCCTAATGTAAAACCCTTAATCCTAAAAGCATAAACCCTAAAACCCTAAACTTAAAGCCTAAGCCTAAACCCTAAACCCTAAAATTAACCCTAAACCCTAAACCTATAACCCTAAATCCTAAACTCTAAACCCTAAAACCCTAAACCATAAACCTTAAGCCCCAAACCTTAAACCCTAAACCCTAAAAACTTAAAAGCCTAAAACTAAACTAAATAAAACCTAAAATAAATAAATAGAAAAACCTAAACCCAAATAAAATTACTATAAATAAAACTATAAAACTAAAACCTAATTTAAACAAGATCTAAACCTAAAGCTAAAACACAAATAAAATAAAACTAAATTAAAATATAATAAATGAAAACTAGAACTAAACTAAAAAATAAAATAAACCTAAAAGTTAAAAACCTAAAAAAAAAACTAAAAGTAAAATAAAATAAAAAATAAATAAAAGCTTAAACCTAAAAAATAAACATAAAGTAAAATTGAAAAATTAAAAAAAATATAAGCTAAACCCTAAACTAAATAAAAAAACCTAAACCTCAAATAAACAAAATAAAATAAACATAAACCTATACATAAACCTAAAATAAACTGAACCTAAACCCTAAACTCAATAAAATAAAATAATTTAAAAATAAACCTAAACCTAAACATGAAAATAAAGCCTAATAATAAACCTAAAACTTAAACCCTAAACCCTAAACCTACAACCCTAAATCCTAAGCCCTAAACCCTAAAACCCTAAACCCTAAACCTTAAACCCCAAACCTTAAACCCTAAACCCTAAAAACTTAAAATCCTAAACCTAAACTAAATAAAACCTAAAAATAAAATAAATAGAAAAACCTAAACCCAAATAAAATTAAAAATAAAATAAAATAAAAATCTAAACTATAATTTAAACATATACCTAAACCTAAACTAAAACCTAATAATAAAAATTAAAACTAAATTTAAATAAAATAAATGAAAACTTGAACTAAACTAAAAAATAAAATAAAACTAAAACTTAAAAACCTAAATAAAAAAATTAAAAGTAAAATAAAATAAAAACTAAATAAAAGCCTAAACCTAAAAAATAAACATAAAATAAAATTGAAAAATAAAAAAAATAAAAGCTAAACCCTAAACTAAATAAAAAAACCTAATCCTCAAATAAATAAAATAAAATAAACATAAACATAAACATAAACCTAAAAAAACTTAACCTAAACCCTAAACTAAATAAAATAAAATAATTTAAAAATAAACCTAAACCTAAACATAAAAATAAAACCTAAAAATAAAACTAAAACCTAAACCTAAACCTAAAAATAAAAAATAACATAAATCTAAAAAATAAAATAAAAATAAAACAAAATAAAAAATAAACATAAACCTAAACCTAAACCTATAAAATAAACAAAAATAAAAAACCTAAACTAAAATTAATAAACCTAAAATAAATAAAACAAAGTAAAAAAATAGAAAACAAACCTAAATAAAATTAAAATTAAAATAAACTAAAATAAAAAAATAAACTAAATAAATTACATAAACATAAACCTAATTGTTTAATTAATCTTTTTTTAAAAAATTGTAAACCTTAAACCATAAACCCTAAACCCTAAATCCTAAACCCTAATCCATAAACCCCAAACCCTAAACTAACCCTAAACCCTAACATCATAAACCCTAAACCCTAAACCTCTAAACCCCACCTCCTTAACCCAACCTCTAAACCATATCACTCCCCCTAAACCTAAACCCTAAACCTAAATCTCCACTACCCTAAACCTTAAACCCTAAAACCCTAAACCACCCTACCTCACTAAGACTTAACACAAACCTCTAAACCACTAAATCCTCCCTAACCCCCTAAACCTAAACCCTAAACCTAAAACCCTAAACCCTAAACCCTAAACCCTAAACTAAAACCTAAAACTTAAACTAAACTAAAACTAAAATAAATAAATAAATAAACCTAAATAAAATAAAATAAAATAAAATAAAACCTAAAATAAAACCTAAAGTTAAACCTAAAAATAAAAAAATATTAAAATTAAAATTAAACTAAAATAAAATAAATAAAAACATAAATTAAACTAAAAACTAAAATAAAACAAAGAATTAAAAACCTAAATAAAATAAACCTAAACATAAAATAAAATTAAAATAAACCTAAAATAGAATTGAATAAAACTAAATAAAAACCAAAACCTAAAGATAAATAAAAAATAAAACCTAAGCCCTAAACTGAAGAAAAAATATACCTAAATTAATAATAAAATGAACCTTAACCTATACTAAAATAAAATAAACTAAGATAAATAAAACCTAAACCTCAACTAAATAAGATAAAATAAACTAAAAATAAACCTAAACCTAAAATAAAAAATAAAACCTAAAACTAAACCTAAAAAAAACCTAAAACTTAAACCTAAAAAAATAAAATAAAAACCTAAATGTAAACCTAAACATAAAAAATAAAACCTAAACATAAAAAATAAATTTAAAATAAACCTAAACCTAAACTAGAAAATAAAATCTAAAACTATACCTAAAATAAAATCCTAAAATTAAAACCTAACAACACAAAATAAAAACCTAAACCTAAACATAAAAATGAAAATACCTTAACCTAAACAATAGAATAAAAATAATACTCAACTAAAAAATAAACCTTAACGTAAAGCTATGCCTAAAAAAATACACTTTAATAAAAAAACCTAAAATAAAATAAATAAACTATAAAATAAATAAACTAAACTAAATAAAAATAAAAAATAAACTAAAATAACTAAATAAACCTTAATCTATCAATTTATTTAATTTTTTTAAAAAAACCGTAAACCATAAACAAAAAAAACTAATCCTAAACCTAATATAATAAACTTACAACCCTAATCCCTAATCCCTAAACCCAAACCCTAAATGTTAAACCTAACCCTAAATGCTAAACTCAAAAAGAACAAAACCTAAAACCCTAACCCTAAACCCTAAACCCTAAACCCTAAAAATTAAAATCTAAACCCTAAAGCCTTTTACCCTGAACCCTAAACGTCAAACCCTAAACCCTAAACCCAAAACCCTAATACTAAACATAAAGTAACAAAATAAATTAAAAAATAAACCTAAACCCTAAAACCTTATAAAATTAAACCTAAACCCTGAGAATGGGCACCTTTACTGAGAACATCACCTAACTGGGCTCGTCTAGTTGAAGGTAGAGGCGTGATTATCAGGTGGTGGGGATCTAGAGGTCGGTGTATATGGAGGTGGTGGGTGGAGCAGTGGTGGTTATGGTGGTAGGAGGAATGGTGGAGGTTATATATGGTGCAGGTTTTGATGGGAACTGAAGAAATTGAAGAAGGGCTGATCCGATTTGCTACTTATGGAACTGTATCTTTACATTAGAGACGGTTCTAATCATCTAGGGCTTTTGATTTGCTCTATGCGTACTCATTTTTTATCTATATTATCGCTTGTGTCTTCGAGAACTTGGTGTGTTACTTGGTTGATGAGATAAAAAAAAAGAAATGTTGAATCTGAATTTATCCTCTGTTAAAAAAAAACCAAAAACCGTAAACCATTAACTAAAACCTGAACCCTAAACCCTAAACCCTAAAAATTATAAAAAATAAAAAAATTAAAAAAACCCTAACCCTAAATGCTAAACCTTAAAACTAATCCTAAACCTAACCCTAAACCTACAACCTAAACCCAAACCTATACCCTAAAACCCTAAAACCCCAAACCCTAAACCCTAAACCCTAAACTAAAAACAAACTAGTAAAACAACTAACTACTAAATAAAATAAATAAACTAAAACTACTAAATTAATAATAAACTAAAAACTAATAAAACTAACTAAAACTAATAAAATAATAACTAAAAACTAATAAATTAATAATAAAAAACTAAATAAACTAATAAACAAACTAACTAAATTAAACATATACAAAAACCCTACTAATAAACTAACAAAAAATAAACTAATAATAATAAAACTAAACTAAATAATAAATAACTAAAACTAATAAACTAACTAAACTAAACCATAATAAATAACCACTAATAATAATAACTAGCTAATAAACCTAAATAAACACTAACCTAATAAATAACTAATAAAACTAAACCCAATAACTAAAATAATAATAACTAAACTAAGTAAATTAAAACTTATAACTAATAAACTTAAACTAATAAATGAACTAAATAACTAATAAATAATTAATAATAATAACTAACTAATAATTAAACTAAACTAATGAACTAACTAAACCTAATAAAAAAACTAACTAAATAATAATAACTAAAACTAATAATAAAATTATAAGAAATTAATAAAATAAAACTAAATAACTAATAACAACTAACACTACACTAATAAACTATTAACAAACTAAATTAAATAAAACTAATAACTAAACTAATAAAAAACTAAATTAATAATAAACTAAATAATAAATAAAACCTAAATAAATAAACTTAACCTAATAATAATAAATAAACCTAATTAACTTACTAATTAATAATAATAAACTAATAAAACTAATTAAACTAATAAACTAATAATAATAATAATAATAAATAAACTTAACAAAAAATTAATAATAACTAAAAGACACTAAATAATAATAAAACTTGGTAACATAAAAACTAACTAAACTAAACTAATAATAATAATAAATAATAAATGACTAAAACTAAAAACTAAAACTAACTAAACTAAAATAATAATACTAAATAAAAAAACTAACTAATAAAAACTAATAATAACCAACTAATTATAAACTAATAACTGATAACTAAACTAAAAAACTAATAAACTAACTAAAACTAATAAACTTATAATAATATTAACTAAAACTAATTATTATTATTATTAGCATTATAATAATGATAATAATAATAATAATAATAATAATAATAATAATAACTATATAAACTAAACACTAAACCCCTAAACCTAAATTAATAAAACTAATAATAATAAAAAATAATAAACAACAAACTAAACTAAAGTAAAATAATAAGTAAACTAATTCAACTAATAACAATAATAAATTATTAACTAAAATAATAATAGTAAAACTAATAATAAAAATAAACTAAAAGCCCAACGAATAACTAAATAATAAAACAAAACTAATAAATAAAACTAAAATAAATAATAAAATAATAGTAATAATAAACTAAATAAAAACTAATAATAAAACTAATAATCTAAAGCAAACTAATAAACTAATGAACTAATAATAACTAAACTAAAATAACTAAGCTAATAAAAATTAAACTAATTAATAATTAAAACTAAACCATAATAAATAATAAACATCAAAACTAAACTAATAAACTAATAATAAAAACTAATAATAAATAATTAAAAAACTAACTAAAACTATACCCTAAACCTAAACTAATAAACCATAAGAACTAACTAATAAATAAACATAATATTAATTAAACCTAATAAACTAACTAATAAATAATAATAAACTAATAATAAAACACTAACTAAAAAAATTAATAAACTAACTAATAATAAATAAAACTAATAAAATAAAATGAACTAAATAACTAAACTAATAAATAATAAATTAATAATAATAATAATAATAATAATATAATAATAATAAACTAAGCAATAACTAAAACTAAAATAACTAATAATAATAATAATGATAATAATAATAATAATAATATAATAACTAATACTAACTAATAAACTAATAATAATAAACAAGTAATAAACTAACTAATAACTAAATAATTAAAAACTAAACTAATTAAAAAATAAACAAAATAATAATAATAATAATAATATAAACATAAACTAATAATAATAATAAACCATAGAAAAAATAATAAACTAAAATGAAACTAATAATAAACCAACTAACTAAACTAAAAATAATAATAATAAATAATAAATAACTAATAATAACTAATAAACAACTAAACCATAAACTAAACTAAAATATAATAATAAATAATAAACCAAACCCATAACTAAACTAATAAATAATAAATAAACTAACTAAACTAAACTAAATAAATAAATAACTAACTAATAATAACTAAGCTAATTAATAATAACTAGTAAATAAACTAAAACAAACTAAATCCCAATAAATAATCTAACTAAATAAACTAATAATCAAAACCTAAACCCTCCTAAACTAACCTAAAATAATAATAACAAAAACTAACTAAACTAAACATTAAAATAATAATAAACTAATAATAATCTAAAACTAATAAAACTAATAATAAACACTAAACCTAAAACCTAAACTCTAAAACTAAACTAAACCCTATTATTGGGCGATTTTAGGATTCCTCGCATTCTTGGTGAGTTTTTGAGTGCTTTCTCTCTTAGATTCCCTATAGATTGTTGGCCTAGGGCTGATCTTGACTTATTCTTATCACGGTACTATGACTCATGGCATCGACTTCCTCAAATCCAAGGGGTAAATCCCCTGTGCCGATGGATCCCGCTAGGGCATCTAATTTTTTTGGGTAATCCTACCTCTAAATTACCTACTGCTACTAAATCTTTCAAAGAGGCTTTATTTGGCCATAATTCCTCCACTGAGACTCCTTTGAATTTGCTTCATACAACTTTTAAAAGTACTCTGACAATTATGATTTTAGTTGAGGATATTGAAAGATTAGCTGAGCCTTTTGCTTTTTCTTTGATTGGAAAGTTTTCATTTAAACGACCAAAGAAAGAAGATATTCATTCTTTTTTTTTAATAGCTTAAATTTATCTGGTTCTTTTTCTATGGGGCTGATTGATCCAAGGCATGTTCTGATTAAACTTTCTAATGACCTTGATTACGAAAGATTTTTTTCTAGGTGTTCTTACTATGTTTTTATTTGTCAAATGTGTATTATGTAGTGGACGCCTATGTTTGATGGTAATAAAGAGTCTCCTATTGTTCCCATTTGGATTTCTATACCTAACTTATGGATTCATCTATTTAATCATCAAATTATTTTTTGTATTGGGTTGATTTTGGTCAGAAGTTGATCAAACAACTACTTCTTCTAGATTGTATGTTGCTAGAATTCTTGTAGAGATTGATATTACTAAAAAATACACGAAATTTGGTTGGGTTCAAAAAATGCAATTATTTTTAGAAAGTTGTTTTAGAACTTTCCCATTTTTTATAATCATTGTAAGATTCAGTGGATGAGTGGCTTTACTCTTAGAGATAAAATGAAATGAGTATGTTGGGAAAAAGTTGGAGTAGCTCATGGTAGATAAGATTAGAGAGTCACCTTAGATGGTTTGTCCACATAAAGCATCGTCATGACGGTTAGGAAAGTAGATGCATTAGATTTCCTTATGTTAAGAAAGGCAGAGGTAGACCTAAAAAGACTTGGTTAAGATGTATATAAGATGACCTTAATTTACTTGAATTAAATGAGAATTTGACACATAATAGGACACAATGGAGATGAAGGATTCATGTGGCTGACACCACTTAGTGGGATAAAGGCTTATTGTTGTTATTATTGTAAGATTCATGGGCATGAAATTTCTGAATGCTTTATTGCTCATCCCTCTCTTAAGAAGAAAATCACCAGTATGAATTCAATTGTTGAAAAAATGGATGATCCTCCCAAGTTGGATAAAATAAAAATCTTCTTTTCAAAATTTTGATGTTTTGCAAAACCAAATTTTTGAATCTTCTTAAAAAGTTTTAACTACTAATGTTTTGTCTAATCCAGAAGGTAATTTTTGATGTTTTTGATAAGGTTTTAACTAATAATCATGCTCTAAGTGTTTCTTTTGATGATTATGGAGGCCGTGGTTAATGATTCTAATGGTTTGGATGCTGTGCATAAGTTCGTTCATGATGATGGTTCAAATATTATTAATGCTAACACCATTTCTTCCAATCAATTGGATGTTGTTTCTCTTTATCCTATGTCTACTTTAGATCATGGGAAAGAGACTATTTCTTTGCCTTCTTTGATTGAGAATGGTGGTGAAAAGAATGTTCTTATTTCTGATATTTTAACTTCTAGTCCTGACAATCTTGTTAATATTGGTGATCCTTCTTTAAAAAAATAAGATTTAGATACTTGTGACAATTCTCTCATTGTGAATAGTTCTATTTTGGTTCAAAATGATGGTTCTTTTATGTCTGGTAGTTATGTTTAGAATTTTGGTAATATGCTATGTGTTTTTAAGGGATTTGAATCTTATTTTAATTCCTTACATTAAGATTATACTGAAAATCTAGATTATGCTTCTCTTGCTTCTTTTATGAATGAAGACATGGAGGAAACTCTTCAGATTTTATTGGAAGGTGAAAATATTGATAATTATCTTCTTAATATAGCTATTTACGCTCCTTCTATCACCACGATTCTAAATTTCATACTATTTATAATTTTCCTTTGTCTAATGTTGTGGATGATTCATTTTTGGATGGAGATTTTTTGGAGAAAGGGCATGGTTATAAAACTATTTACAAGAAAAAAAAGTGTCCAGATTTATGCCCCTCCTCACTTGCCGAGGGATACTCGTTCAAAAGCTTCTTGAAATAATCTCTCTGTCCTTGGGAGGTTTTGCTTTTTGGTTTTTTTCTCTATTGGTTGAGCTTTTGCTATTTGTTTTCTTGCTAGTTGGAGTATTGGCTTCTTGGCTAATTTTCCTCCTTCTGGCTTGGTGTTTATGGCTTCTTGTTTGTTGGGTTTTTTTTGGGTGCCCTTTGAGTGGTTGGTTTTGCGCTGGTGTCTTTGTTCTTGTTGGCTTGCCTTTTGTTGGTTAGTGCTTTTGCTCTCTTTGTTGGTGGTAGGTTGGGCTTTTTTTTACTTAATGTGTGGTTTGCCCATTGGTTAGCTATATCTCTAGCTATTTAATTTTTCTTTTGTTGGCCTTCTTCTTTTTTTTTGTTGGTTGGTTTGGTTTGGTTCTCTTGCTCTTTCCTAGGCTAATTTTCTTGGGTGCTTTATTGTTTGGCTTCTCTATTGGTTGTTTCCTTTCCTTTGGTTGGTGCCTTGGTGGCTTTGAATTGGTGTTGTTGTTGGCTCTATTGACTTGGTGCCTTGGTGGCTTTAGATTGGTGTGGTTCTTGACTCTATTTGTTTTATCTTTGAGGGATCTTTTTTTTGGGTTGTGAGCTTATTTTCTCCCTCTATTTTAAGAGGTGTTCATATTTGGTTTTGTTGGGATTGCCTTATGTTAAGTTTATATGTTGCTCTCCTCTCTCTTTCGATTTCTTTAGCTTCACTTTTTCTTTGGCTGGGTGGCTATTTTGATAGGTTTGTATTTTTCTTTGGCTAGGATGGATATGATGATATGATGGATTTTTTCCTTAATATTTTTCTGGCTGGTGACTTTTCCTAGTTGTTACCCTTCTTTGAAGCTGGATGCACTTAGGATTTGATGCCCCACACCATTGTGATTATCCTTCTTTCCTCATATTTGTGCCTGAGTTTTTATCTCTTTATCTCTTCTGATCACCTTCTCGCTGAGATTTCTTGCAGGTTGTAGGTTCTCTTTTTTAGTTGGTCTCTTCTTTTTCTTGGAGGGAGCTAGAGTTTTAATGATGGTCTCCTTTTTCTTAGATGGCTGGAGTTGTCTTTAGTTGTAGGTTGCAGGTTTCCTTTTCTTATGGATCTTCATCTCTTTGGAGGTTCTTTTGGAGCTCCATGGATTCTTCCCCTTTGTTGTCTTTTGCTTGGCTTTTTTAGTTTTGTCTTTGCTTTTATTTTTCTTTATTTCTCTTTGATGTATTAATTTAGGGACTAAACTCTTTAGGAATCTCCTGTAGCTCATTTCAAAACTAGTTTTTTTTTTTGAGTTTAGTGTCTAATATGCTCTTCTTGTACCTATTTTTCTAAGCAATTATTTCTTTTTAGTTAAAAAAAAACCCTAAACCCTAAACCCTAAACCCTAAAAACCCTAAAACCTAATGCCTAAATACTTAACCCTAAACCCTAAACCTTAAACCCTAACCCTAAACCTTAAACCCTCAAACCTTAAACCTTAAAACCATAAACCCTAAACCCTAAACCCTAAAAACCTGAAAACATAAACCTAAACTAAATAAAACTTTAAAAAAAAAATAAGAAAACCTAAACATAAATAAAATAAAATAAAAATGAAATAAAAAACCAAAACTAAAACTGATACCTATAACTAAAAATAAAATTAAATAATAAATAAAAATAAACTAAAATAAAATAAATAAAAATCTAAACTAAAGTAAAAAATAATATTAACCTAAGAATAAAAAAAACAATAAAATAAAAAACTAAAATAAAATAAAAAAAATAAAATAATAAAATAAAATTAAATAAAACTAAAAAATAAAAAAATAAAACCTAAACCCTAAACTAAAAAAAATAAATCTACAATAAAAATAAAATAAACAAAATAAAATAAACCTAAACCTAAACTAAAATAAATAAAACCTAAACTTAAACCTAAAATAAACTAAAGCTAAATCTAAACCAAAACTAAATGAAATAAAAATAAACCTAAGCCTAAACTAAAAAAATAAAACTTAAAAATAAACCTAAAATAAAAAAAAAACCTAAACCCAAAAAATAAAATAAAAATAAAACTCAACTAAAAAATAAACAAAATTAAAACTAAAATAAAATCCTAAACTAAAATAAAAACCTAAAATAAATAAACTAAACTAAATAAAAACCTAAATAAAATTAAAAATATTATAAACTAAAATAAATAAAAAATAAAATAAATTAAATAAAACTTAAACTACGGTTTGGTTAATTTAAAAAAAAAAAACCTAAACCCTAAATCCTAAACCCACAGACCTGCTAAACCAATAACACCTAAACCCTAAACTATAAACCCTAAACCCTAAACCCTAAACCGTAAACCCTAACCCTAAACCCTAAACCCTAAAAGCATAAACCCTAAAACCATAAACCATAAACCCTAAACCCGGTTGAAATCTAAAATATCTTAAATGTTGAGATGTTTTATACAAGTTGGTGCTGTCTTGTTTTATTGATGTTATGGTTCCTCCAAGCAACTAGTCATTCTGGATCTTTCTTCAATTCTCAACATCCCAAAGATTAAGATTATGAGGTACTTTTGAGTATAAAGTGATAGGATCCTCATAGGATCTTGTCATCTATCGTCCATGATGGTTTGTGTATTTGGTCTGGTGCTTGACCTCATTGAAGATGATCTCATCGAGAAGTTTTTGGCAGGCCTTTCAATGATCACTTCTCTATCACTGGCCCTCTTTTACCCCACCCTTGCTACAACGCTCCACATGTTCATCAATGCTTATGAGAATGTCCTCGCGGTCACAACTGCCATTGATTACACATACCCACAGGACAAGAAGGTTAAGGAGTATTTGAAGGATCCTAAAAAATTTGATGTGCCTACTGCGCTTGATGCTTCTACTACTCATGCTACTACTACTACTCCGACTGCTATAGTTGAAGAGCCTATTGAGGAATTTGATGATGATATGGGTTTCAGCTTATTCGACTAAGCTTTATTGGCCTTCTGTAAAATAAAATTTTATTGTCTCTAGAGTTAAATCATTTTGTGAAATATTATTTTTGTGAATTTTTGAATTGCATTTTATTTAATCATGTTTTATTAGTTGTTAGAGGATAATGTCTTGTTTGATTTGGTAATTTCTTGTTTATTATGGAATCATTTGAGTTAAAAATAAAATAAAATAAAAAATCTAAACCCTAAGCCTTAAACTCTAAACCCTGAACCCTAAAAGCTAACCATAAACCCTAAACCCTAAACCCCAAACCCTAAACCTAAACCTAAAGTAACTAAAAAAATTAAAAAATAAACCAAAACCTAAACCCTAAGAATGGGCAGAACCTTGATGACAAGAACATCACCATCAACCAAGCTCAGTCTTGATCTTGTGGTGGAGGCGAAGGTAGAGGCATTATGGAGGTGGTGGTCAGATCTGGAGGTGTTGGTGGATATGGAGGTGGTGGTCGGAGCAGTGGTGGTTATGGAGGTGAGAGGAGCAATGGAGGTTACATCTATGTTGGTGGCGAAAGAAAATATCAAGGATATGATGGTGGATCCTACTGCTCGAGAAGCCGAGGTGGTTTTGATGAGCACTATAGAAACAGAAGAACGACCAATCTGATGGTGGATCCTGCTGCTTATGGAACTATGTCTTTATAATAGATACAGTCTTGTTATCTAAGGTTTTTGATTTGCTCTATGTTTGCTCATTTTTTATCTATGTCATCTCTGGAGTCTTAGAAAACATGGTGTGTTACTTGGTTGATGAAATCGAAAAGAAGAAATGTTGAATCTGAATTTGTTCTCTATTAAAAAAATTTAAAAACCTTAAACCATAAATTAAAATTTGAACCCTAAACTTAAATCCTAAGCCCTAAATCCTAAACCCTAAAAATAAAAAAATTAAAAAAAAATTAAAAAAAAGCCTAACCTCAAACCCTAAACCCTAAACCCTAAACCTATATCTTAAACCTTAATCCCTAAACCGTAAAACCCTAAACCCCAAACCCAAAACCATAACCTCTAAACCCAAATCCTAAACCCTAAACCCTAAACCCTAAACCCTAAAATACCTAAGCCCTAAAGCCTAACACAACCTAAACCCTAAACCCTAACCATAAACCCTAAACTTAAACCCTAAACCCTAAACCTAAAACCAAAACCTAAACCTAAACTAAACTAAATAAACTTAAAAATAAATTAATAACATAAATAAAATAAAATAATAAAATAAAACCTACAAAATAAAATAAAATAAAAAATAAAATAAAATAAACTAAAATAAAATAAATAAAAACTTATAAACTAAAATAAAATACAATAATAAAAACATAAATAAAATAAAACTAAACATAAAATAAAATAAACCTAAAATAAAATAAAATAAAACTAAATGAAACCTAAACCTAAAATAAACCTAATAAAATAAAACCTAAACCCTAAACTAAATAATAAATAAACCTAAAATAAAAATAAAATAAACAAATTAAAGTAAACCAAAACCTAAACTAATATAAATAAAACCAAAAACCTAAAATAAATCTAAATCTAAATTGAAAAAGAAAACATAAAAAATAAACCTAAAATAAAAACCTAAAACTTATAAAAATAAAATAAACACCTAAACCTAAATAAAATAAAATAAATAAATTAAAATTTAAAACTTAACTTAAAAACCTAAACATAAACCTAAACCTAAAACTAAAATAAAACCAAAACTAAAATAAAAATCTAAACTAATTAAACTACACTAAATAAAACCTAAATAAAATAAAATAAAATAAACTAAATAAACTCTTACTTAATTTTAAAGAAAACCCTAAACCTTAAATCTTAAACCCTAAACCCTAAAACTAACCTAAACCACTAAACCTACTACATATTCCAACCACCCTAAGAACCCTAAACCCAATTGTAAAACCTAAACACTCAAGCATAAATCCTAAACCCTAACCTTAAATCCTAAACCCTAAACCCTAAACCCAAAACCCTAAACCTAAACCTAAAGTAACTAAATAAATTAAAAATTTTACCTAAACCCTAAAACAGAATAAACCTAAACTTAAACCCTAAAATGGGAAAAACATTGATGTTAAGAACATCACCGTCAACTAAGCTCAGTCTAGATCTGGCGGTGGAGGCGAAAGTGGAGGCGGCGATTATCGCAGTGATGGTGGGGGATCTAGAGGTGCTGGTGGATATGGAGGTGGTGATCGGGGCAGTGGTGGTTATGGAGGCGGGACGAGCGACCGAGGTTACTGTGGTGGTGGCGGAGAGAGAGATTAGGGATATGATGGTGGATCCCGCTATATAAGAGGCTGAGGTGGTTCTGTTGGGAACTAGAGAAACTGAAGAACGGTCGATCTGATCTACTGCTTATGGAATTATGTCTTTATTGTAGAGACAGTTCTAATTATCTATAGTTTTTTATTTGCTCTATGCATGCTCATTTTTTATTTATGTCCTCGCATGTGTCTTAAAAAACTCGGTGTGTTACTTTGTTGATGAAATCAAAAAGAAGATATGTTAAACTTGAATTTGTTCTCTATCTAAAAAAATAACCAAAAACCCTAAGCTAAAACCTGAACCCTGAACCTAAAACCAAGACCCTAAATCCCAATAAAAAATAGTTAAAAAATATAAAAAATCCTTAACCCTAAATCATAAACCCTAAAACTAACCCTAACCCATAAACTTACAACCCTCAACCCTAAACCTAAAACCCTAAAACTTTAATCCCTAAACTCTAAAACCTAAAAACCTAAACCTAAATAAATAAAACCTAAAATAAAATAAATAAAAAAACCTAAATAAAATAAATAAATAATAAAACAAAACCTAACTAAACCAAATAAAATAAAATAAAATAAAAATGAACTAAAATAAAACAAATAAAACCTAAAATAAACTAAAAATAAAATAAACCTAAGAATAAAACCTAAATAAATAAGACTAAACATAAAATAAAAAATAAAATAAAATAAAACTAAGAAAACCTAAACCTAAAAATAAACCTAAAATAAACTTAAAATAAATAAAATAAATCTAAACCTTAAACTAAGAAAAAAACATAAAAATAAAATAAAAATAAAATAAACCAAATAAAATAATTCTAAACTTAAACTAAAATAAGTAAAACAAAAACCTAAACTAAATAAAATAAAACAAACTAAAAATAAACCTAAACCTAAACTAAAAAATAAAACCTAAAATAAAAACCTAAAACCAAAACATAAAAAAATAAAATAAAAACCTAAACCTAAACCTGAAAATAAAAAATAAAACCTAAACCTAAAATATAAAATAAAAATAAAACTCAACTATAAAATAAACCTAAACTTAAACTTGAACCTAAAAAATAAACTAAAATAAAATCCTAAGCTAAAATAAATAAACCTAAAATCAATTAACTAAACTAAATAAAAAATAAAAAATAAACCTAAATAAAATATATATAATATATATAATAATATATATATATATATATATTAAACTAAAATAAATTAAAATAAACTAAATAAACTAAACCTCTTGGTTTAATTAATTTAAAAGTTTATAAAGAAACCTACACCCTAAACCACAAACCTAAACTAATATTAATCCAAACCAAATCTACCACTAAATCTACAAAACCTTAAACCCTAAACCTAAAATCCTAAACTCTAAATCGTAAATAAACCCTAAACCCTCAAGCTTAAACTAAACCTAAACCTAAACCTTAAACCCTAAAAAATAAAACCCTAACCCTAAACCACAATCCTAAACCCTAAAAGCATAAACCCTAAACCCTAAACCATAATCCCTCAACCCCGATTGTGCTAATTTTTACAAAAGGTGATCTTAAAGAAGTCAACAAAGAGGTTACAAAATACAATGTTGGTGCTCCTTTCTGTGTTGGTTTTGTGGTTCCTCCAGCCAACACTAGTCTGGATCCTTCACCGACTTCTTTCTTCCAACTTCTCAATATCCTAACTAAGATAAATAAGGGTACTGTTGAAATTATCACCCGATTGAGCTGGTTAAAATAGGCAATGAGTTGGGATCCTCAGAGGCTGCTCTCCTCACAAAGTTGGGGATTAGGTCATTCTCTAATGGCCTTATCGTCCAGTCTGTATATGATGAAGGTTCAATGTTATCTCATTGTGAAGTTTTTGGCAGGCCTTTCAATGATCACATCTCTCTCCCCTATTATCCCACCCATCTTTGGTACATGTTCCTCAACACCTACAAGAATGTCCTCTCCATCGCGATTGCCACTAATTACACATACCCATGGGCTGAGAAGGTTTAGAAGTATTTGAATGATCCTAGTAAATTTGATGTGGTTATGCTTTGGTGCTTACGCTACTCGCAATAGTGGAAGAGAAGAAGAAGAGCTTGAGGAATCGATGATGATATGGGTTTCACCTTGTTCGACTAAGCTTTATTGGCCTTCTATAAAATCAAATTTTATTATCTTTGGGAGTTAAATCATTTTGTAAAATATTATTTTGGGAGTTAAATCATTTTGTGGAATCTGTGAAGTTTTGAATTGCATTTTATTTTATGTTATTTTATTAGTTATTAGAGGATAATGTCTTGTTAGATTTAGTAATTTCATATTTATTATGAAATCATTTGAGTTAAAAAATAATCCTAAACCTAAACCCAAACTATAAACCTTAAACCCTAAACCCTAAAACCTAATAAACCTAAGCCTAAACTTAAACCCTAAGAATGGGCAGAACCTTGATAGTAGGAACATCACCGTCAACCAAGCTCAGTCAATATCTAGTGGTGGAGGCGAAGGTGGAATCGATAGTTATCGTAGTGGTGGTGGGGTATCTGGAGGTGCTGGTGGATATGGAGGTGGTGGTCAGAGCAATTGTGGTTATGAAGGCGGGAGGAGTGACGGAGGTTACAACGGTGATGGTGGCGGAGGGAGAGATTCGGGATATAATGGTGGATCCCGCTACCTGAGAGGCTAGGTTGTTTTGATGGGAACTGGAGAAACTGAAGAATTGTCGATCCTATCTGTTGCTTCTAGAATTGTGTCTTTACAATAGAGACAAATATATTTACCTAGGGCTTTTGATTTGCTCTATGTGTGCTCATTTACTTAGGGCTTTATATCTAAGTCATCGCTTGTGTCTTAGTAAACTTGGTGTGTTAGTTGGTTGATGAAATCCCAAAGAAGAAATGTTGAATATAAATTTATTCTAAGTTAAAAAAAACCAAAAACCCTAAACCCAAAACTAAAACCTAAACCTTAAGGCTAAAACCTAAGCCCTAAACCCTAAACCCTAAACCCTAAACCCTAAAAAAATAAAAAAAAACCCTAACTTTAAACTGTAAACCCTAAAACTAACCCTAAACCTTAAACCTACAACCATAAACCCTAAAATCTAAACCCTAAAACCCTAAACCCCAAACCCAAAATTCTAAACCCTAAACCCTAAACCCTAAACCCTAAACCCTAAACCCTAAAACCCTAATCCCTAAACCCTAACCTTAAACCCAAAATCCTAAACCCAAAACCCTAAACATAAACCTAAAGAAACTAAATAAATTATAAAACAAACCTAAACCCTAAAATCTAATAAACCAAAACCCTAAGAATGGGTAGAACTTTGATGGTAGGAAAATCACTGACAACCAGGCTCTGTCTAGATCTGGCGATTGAGGAGAAGTTAGAGGCGAGGATTATTGTAGTGGTGGTGGGGGATGTGGAGGTCCTGGTGGCTATAAAAGCGGTGGTCGGAGTACTGGTCATTGTGGACGCAAGAGGAGCGATGGAAGTTACTACCATGGTGGTGGCGGAGGGAGAGATCGGGGATATGATGGTGGATCCTGCTACTCGAGAGACCGAGGTGGTTCTAATGGGAATGAGAGAAACTGAAGAACGACAGATCCGATCTACTTCTTATGGAACTGTGTCTTTATAATAGAGACAGTTCTAATTATCTACGGTTTTTGATTTCCTCTATGCATGCACATTTTTTATCTGTGTCATCGCTTCTATCTTAAAAAACTTGGTGTGTTACTTGGTTGATGAAATCGACAAGAAAAAAATGTTGAATCTGAATTTGTTCTCTATTAAAAATACTAAAAATCCTAAACCCTAAACTAAAACCTAAACCATAAACCTAAAACCTAAACCCTAAACCCTAAACCCTAATAAAAAAAATTTAAAAAAATAAAAAAAAAATCCAAACCCTAAATCCTAACCTTAAAACTAACCCTAAACCCTAAACACTAAACCCTAAACCTACAACCATAAATCCTAAGCCCTAAACCCTAAACCTAGAACCCAAAACCCAAAACCCAAAACCCTAAACTCTAAACCCTAAACCCTAAAAAGCCTAAACCATAATTCCTAAACACTAAACCCTAAGCCCTAAACCATAAACACAAATCCCTAAAATATGAACACTAACCCTAAACCCTAAACCCTAAACCCTAAACCCTAAACCCTAAACCCTAACCTAAAACCCTAAACCCTAAACCCTAAACTCTAAACCCTAAAAACCTAAACCTAAACTTCATAAAACCTTAAAATAAAATTAAAAAAAACTAAACATAAATAAAACAAAAAATAAACCTAAACCTAAAAATTAAATAAAATAAAAAATAAACTAAAATAAAATAAATAAAACATAAACTAAACTAAAAAATAAAGTAAAATGATGAATAAAAAACCTAAATAAAATAAAAACTAAATGTAAATAAAAATAAAATAAACCTAAAATAAAAAAAATAAAAACAAAATGAAAACCTAAACCTACAAAAATAAATCTAAAAATAAATAAAAAATAAAACCCAAATCCTAAACTTAAAAATAAAATAAACCTAAACCTAAACTAAAATAAACCTAAACCTAAACTAAAATAAATTAAACTAAAATAAATAAAACCTAAACCTAAACCTAAAATAAACTAAACATAAACCTAAACCTAAACCTAAACTAAATAAAATTTTTTTTAAAAAAAAACCTAAAACTAAACTGAAAAATATAACCTAAAAATAAACCAAAAATGAAAACCTAAAACCTAAAAAAAAAAATTAAAATCCAAACCTAAACTTTATGAAAAAAAAACTAAACTTAAAAAAATAATAAAAAAACTCAACAAAAAATAAACTTAAACCTAAACCTAAACCTTAAAAATAAACTAAATTAAAAAACCTATATTAAAATAAATAAATTAAATTAATAAAATATAAAAATAAACCTAAATAAAATTAAAAATAAAATAAACTAAAAAAATAAAAAATAAACTAAGTAAACTAAATAAACCTAAACTTGCTAGTTTACTTAATTTTTTAAAAAAACCTAAAACCCTAAATCCTAATCCCTAAACCCTAAACCATAAAAGTAACCCAAAAGCCTAAACCCTAAACCTACAACACTAAACCTGCAACCGTAAACCATAAACCCTTAAAATAATTAAACCCTAAACCCAAAACCCTAACCTTAGACCCTAAACCTAGAAAGCATAAACCATAAACCCCAAACCTTAAAGCTAAACCTAAAGTAACTAAATAAATTAAAAAATAACCCTAAACCATAAAACCTAAAAGACATAAACCAAAACTCTAAGAATGTGCAGAACCTTAACGACGAGAACATCACCATCAACTAGTCTCAGCTTAGATTTGGCAGTGGAGGCAAAAGCGGAGGTAGAAATTTTCGTAGTGGTCGTGGGGGATCTAGAGGTGTTGGTGGATATGAAGGTGGTGGTCGGAGTAGTGGTGGTTATCGAGGTGGGAAGAGCGACGAAGGTTAGAGCTGTTGTCATGGCAGAGGGAGAGATTGAGGATATAATGGTGGATCCCTCTACTTGAGAAGCTAGGGTGGTTCTGATGGGAATAGGAGAAATTGAAGAACGACCGATCCGATCTGTTGCTTTTGGAACAATGTCTTTACAGTAGAAATGGTTCTAGCTAACTTAGGTTTTTGATTTGCTTTATGTTTGCTCATTTTTTATCTATGTCATCACTTCTATCTTAGATAACTTGGTGTGTTACTTGGTTGATGAAATCGACAAAAAGAAATGTTCAATCTAAATTTGTTCTATATAAAAAAACCCAAAAACCCTAAACCCTAAACCTAAAACCTAAACCCTAAGCTTTAAACCCTAAACACTAAACCCTAAAAATAAATAATTTATAAATAAAACCTTAAACCCCAAAACAAACCCAAAACCTACAACTCTAAATCCTAAACCCTAAACCTTAAACCATAAAACCCTACACCCTAAACCATAAACCCTAAAAGCATAAATCCTAAAGCCCTAAACCCTAAACCCAAAATGCTAAACCCTAAACCCGTACCATAAACCGTAATAACTAAACCCTAAACTAACTAAATTAATTAAAACCTAAACATAAATCCTAAAACCTAATAAACCTAAACCTAAACCCTAAGAATGGGTTGAACCCTGATGGCAAGAACATCACCGTCAACCAGGCTCAGCCTAGATCTAGCGATGGAGCTGAAGGCAGAGGTCGCAGTTAGTATAGTGGTGGTGGGGAATCTAGAGGTTTTGGTGGATATGGACGTGGTGGTCGAAGAAGTAATCGTTATGTAGGTGGGAGGAGTGACTGAGATTATAACCGTAACCCTAAACCCTAAACCCAAAAACCAAAAACCATAAACACCTAAAAACCTAAACCTAACAAAATAAAACCTAAAAATAAAATAAATAAAAAACTTAAACCTAAATAAAATAAAATAAAATAAAATAAAAGATAAAAACTGAAACTAAAACCTAAACTTAAACCTAATAATAAAAAAAATAAAAAATAAAAATAAGCTTAAATAAAATAATAAAAAGGCTAAACTAAACTAAAAAATATAATAAACCAAAGAATAAAAAATATTAATAAATTAAGAACTAAATGTAAAATAAAAATAAAATAAAATAAAAATTAAATATAACCTAAACCAAAAAAATAATCCTAAAAATAAAAACTAAAAAAAATTAAAAAAATAAAACCTAAACCCTAAATTAAAAAAATAAAACCTAAACCCTAAATTAAAAAACCTAAACCTTAAACTAAAAAAAACCATAAACCTAAAATAAAATAAATAAAATAAAAATTAAATAAACTAAACTAAAATAAACTAAACTAAAATAAATTAAACCTAAGCATAAACCTCAAATAAACTAAACCTAAACCTAAACCTAAACTAAATAAAATAAAAAAATAAAAATAAACCTAAACCAAAAGTAAAAAATAAAACTTAAAAATAAACCTAAAATAAAAACATAAAACCTAAACCTAAAAAAATAAAATAAAAACCTAAATCTAAACAAAAAAATAAAAAATATAACGTAAACCTAAAAAATTAAATAAACTAAAAACTCAACTATAAAATAAACATAAGCCTAAACCTAAACCTAAAAAATAAACTAAAATATAAAACCTAAATTAAAAATAATAAACTTAAAATAAATAACCAAAACTAAATAAAAATAAAAGATAAACATAAATAAAAATAAAAAATAAAAAAACCTAAAATAAATAAAAAATAAACTAAATAACCCTAAACCTACCGACATACTTAAATAAAAAAAATCCTAAACCCTAACCTCTAAAAGCATAAAATAAAACCCCACTAAAGCTCTTACACAAACCCAAACAAAACCACAAATAAACTCTAATCCTAAACCCAAACCCTAAACCTATACCGAAAGTAACTAAATTAATTAAAAAATAAACATAGACCATAAAACTTAATAAGCCTAAACCTAATCCTAAACCCTAAGAATGGGCAGAACCTTGACCATAAACTAAAAATCAAAAAGAAGAAATGTTGAATCTGAATTTATTCTCTATTAAAAAAATAACCAAAAAACATAAACCCTTAACTAAAACTGAAAAGAAGAAATGTTTAATATGAATTTGTTCTTTGTTTAAAAAAAACCAAAAACCTAAACCCTAAAATAAAATGTGAACCCTAGACCTAAAACCTAAACCCTAAACCCTAAACCCAAACCCTAAAACCCTAAATCCACAAAACCATAAACCAAACCCAAACCCTAAACCTAAACCACAAATCCTAAACCTAAACCTAAAACTAAACACACTAAACCCTAAACCCTTAACCCCACCTAAACTACCTAACTAACCTTAAAAAAAAGTTAAAAATAAACCTAAATAAATAAACTATAAATAAAATAATTAATTAAAAAAATAAAAATAAAATAATGAAATAAAAACCTAAACCTAAATAAACCTAAAAGAAATTAAAATTACAAACTAATTAAATTAAAATAAATAAAACTTAAACTAACCTAAAAAACTTAAATAAAATAAAACAAAAAATAAAATAATAAAATAAATAAAATAAAATAAAATAAAAACTAAATAAAAAGCCAAACCTAAAAATAAATAAAAAAAAAAAAACTAAAAAGAACTTAAACCTAAAATAAAAAAAAAAATAAACCTAAACCTAAAGCTAAAATAAACTAAACTAAAATAAATAAACCATACATAAACTGAAAATAAACTAAATCTAAACCCTAAACTAAATAAAATAAAACAAACTATATATAAACCTAAACAGATAAATAAATAAACTAAAAATAAAACCTAAAACTAAACCTAAAAAAAAATATAAAACCTAAACCTAAAAATTAAAAATAAAACCTAAATATATAAAATAAATTAAAAATAAACATAGACCTAAACCTAAACCTAAAAAATAAAATAAAATAAAAAACCTAAATTAAAATAAATAAACCTAAAATAAATAAAATAAACAATATAAATATTAAAAATAAACCTAAATAAAAATAAATAAATAAAAATAAAATAAACTAAATTAGCTTAAACCTACCCATTTACTTAATTTTAAAAAAAAAACCCTAAACCCTAAACCGTAAATCATGAACCCTAAACCTAATCTTAGCTCTACCTAAACCACACCCTACCTACTCTAAACCCTACCAAAAACCTAAACCACAAACCATAAACCAAACCTAAACTAATCTTAAACCCTAATATAACCCTACTCTAAACCATAAACCTACCAAACCAAAAGACTAAAACCCTAAACTAAAAATAAACTAAACTCTAAACCTAAAACCTAAAACAAATAAATAAAACCTAACTTAACCATATAAAAACATAACAAAACCTTAAACCAAAACCCTAAACCTAAACTAGTAATTAAATAAATTTAAAAACAAACCTAAACCTAATAAACTTAAACCCTAAAACCAAATAAACCTAAAATAGAATAACCTTGATGGCGGGAATGTGATCATCAACAAACTTAGTCAAGATGGGAGGTGAAGCGGTGTGATTATGCAGTGGTGGTGGGGTTAGGAGTTGTGGTTGGCAAGTTATGAAGGTGGGAGTAGTGAAGTAGGTTACAGTCGTGGTGGTGGCAGAGGGATATGATGGTGGATCCCATAACATGAGAGGCTGGGATGGTTCTGTGGGAACTGGAGAAACTATTAAATGGCTGATCTGATTTGCTGCTTATGGAGCTGTCTTGTAGTAGAGATGATTCTAGTTATCTAGAGTTTTTGATTTGCTCTATGCATGCTCATTTTTTATCCATACCATCGCTTGTGTCTTAGAAAACTTAGTGTGTTACTTGGTTGGTGAATCTGAAAAGAAGAAATGTTGAGTCTGAATTTGTTCTCTATTAAAAAAAAACACCTAATTAAAACTTGAACATTAGACCTAAAACCTAAACCTTGAATCCTAAAAACCCTAAACCCTAAACACTAAACCCTAAAACCCAAACCATAAACCCTAAACCCCAAACCCCAATCCTAAACCCTCAATAACACTAAAAACCCTAAACCATAAAACCTTAAAAAACTAAACTAAATAAACCTAAAAATAAATAAAACGAATCCACATAAAATAAAAAAATAGAAAAATAAAACATAAACTAAAACATAAACCTAAATCTAAAAATAAAATAAAATAAAAAATAAAAACTAAACTAAAATAAAATGAATAAATTCTAAAATAACAGAAAAATAGAAAAAACCTAAATAAAAATGGTAAACCTAAAATAAAAACAAAATCAACCTAAAATAAAATAAAATAAAAACTAAATAAAAACCTAAACCTAAGAAATAAACCTAAAAATAAGACTTAAAAATAAATAAAATTAAACCTACCCTATAAAAAAAACATAAATAAAAATAAAATAAGCCTAAACCTAAACTAAAATAAACTAAACTAAAATAAATAAAACCTAAAATAAACCTAAAATAAACTAAACTTATAATAAATAAAATAAATAAAATAAAATAAAGTAAAACATAAACATAAATAAAAATAAAATAAAACCTAAAAAAACCTAAACCTAAAAAAATAAATAAACCTAAAAATAAAAAAAAAAAATAAAAAAACTAAACTAAAAAAATAAACATAAACCTAAACATAAACCTAAAAACTAAACTAAAACAAAAAACCTAAATTAAAATAAATAAACCTAAAATTAATAAACTAAACTGAATAAAATTAAAATAAACCTAAATAAAAATAAAAAATAAATAAACTAAACTAAATATAAAATAAACTAAATAAGTTAATTAAACATAAACCTGTCAGTTTACTTAAGTTTTTTAAAAAAATCCTAAACCTTAAAACTAACCCTAAACCCTAAACCTACAACCCTAAACACTAAACCCTAAACCTTAAAACCCTAAACCTTAAACCCCAAACCCTAAACCCTAAACATTAAACACTAAACCCTAAAACCTGTAACCCTAATCCCAAAACCCCAAACCCCAAACCCTAAACCCTAAACCCTAAACATTAAATCCTAAACCATAAAAACTTAAAACCTAAAACCTAAATAAACATAAAATAAATAAACAAATAAATAAACCTAAATAAAATAAAAAAAATAAAATAAAATAAAATCTAAACTAGACTAACTTAACTAAACCTAAAATATAAAAAAAAAAGAAATGAGAAAAGAAAACTAATCTAGAATAAATAAATAAAAAAAATAAACTAAATTAAAAAAATAAAATAAACCTAAAAATAAAAATCTAAATAAAATAAAACTAAGCAAAAACAAAATAAAATAAACATTAAATAAAATAAAATAAAAATTAAATAAAAACTTAAACCCTACATTAAAAAAACCATAAATCTAAAATAAACAAAATAGAATAAACTTAAACCTAAACTAAAATAAGAAAACCTAAACCTAAACTAAAAATAAACTAAACCAAATCCCTAAAGTAAATAAAATTAAAGAAAACCTAAAAATATACCTAAAATAAAATCCTAAAACCTAAATCTAAGAAAATAAAAATAAAACTTAAAAAATAAAATAAACCTAAACCTAAAATAAAATAAAACCAAAATAAAAAAAATAGTAATCTAATCCTAAACCAAAAAAATAAACTAAAATAAACCTAAAATAAATAAAAAATAAAATATAAACCTAAATAAAAAATTAAAATAAAATAAACTAAATTAAATAAAATAAAGTAAATAAACTAAATAAACCTAAAACGGGTTTGCTTAAAAAACCCTAACTAAACCCTATCATAAATCCAAATCCTAAACCCCAAACTCCACTACCATCCCAACCAAACTAACCATAACCCTAAACCCTATAACCTTAAACCCTAACCTGACCCACCTAAACTCCAACCTACCACACTAACCACCCTAAACTAAACTCCCATGCTAAACCCCCCACCACTAACTAAAACTTAAGCCCTAAACTCTAAACTACTTTAACCCCAGGCCCCTAATCTACTACCCCAAACCTACTAAACTAAACCCTAAACTTAAACTCTCTAAACCCTAACTTAAACCTAAAACTAAATAAACCATCATAATATAAATAATAAAATAAATAAATATCATATAAAATAAACATAAAATAAAATAAATAAAATAAAATAAAATAAAACTATATAAAACCTAAAAAGAAACCTAAAATAAATAAATAAACCTAAACCTTAAATAAACTAAACCTAAAATAAAATAAAATAAAAATAAAATAAACCTAAACCTAAAAAAAAAAATAAACTAAAAATAAATAAAACTAGCTAAATAAAATAAATTAAACTAAAATAAACATACACCTAAACTAAAATGTAAACCTAAAATAAACCCAAAATAAAATCCTAAAACCTAAAAAATAAAATAAAACCTAAACCTAAATATAAATAAACCTAACCTAAAAATAAAATAAAAATAAAACAACTAAAAATAAACCTAAACTTAAAATAAATTAAATAAAACACATAAACTAAAATAAATAAACCTAAAATAAATAAACAAAATAAAATAAAATAAAAAATAAAATAAAAAATAAGCTCAAACAAATTAAAAATTAACTAAATAAACCTAAACCTATTGATTTACTTAATTAAACAAAAACCCCTAAACCATAAATCTAAAACCCTAAACCTTAAAATTAACACTAAACCCTAAACCCTAAAACCCTATACCCAAAACCCTAAACACAAAACCCTAAACCTTAAAAAATTAAACCAAGTCCTAAACCCTAAGCCCTAAAACCCTAAACCCTAAACCCTAAACCCTAAACCCTAAACCCTAAATCCTAAACCATAAACCAAAAACCCTAAACCCTAAACCCTAAACTAACCCTAAACCCTAAACCCTAAGAATGGGCAAAAACTTAATGGTAGGAACATTGCCATCAACTAGGCTTACTTTAGATCTGGAGGTGGAAGAGTAGGCTAAGGCGGTGGTTATCATTGTGGTGGTGGGGGATTTGGAGGTACTTGTTCATATGGAGGTGGTGGAAAGAGCATTGGTGGTTATAGAGGCTGGAGGAGCGATGGAGGTTACAGTTGTGGTGGTAGCGGAGGGAGAGATCAAGGATATAATGGTGAATCCCACTACTCGAGAGGTAGGGCTGGTTCTAATGTGAAATAGAGAAATTGAAGAACTGCCAATACGATCAATTTTTTATGGAACTATGTTGTTACAACAGAGATAGTTCTACTTATCTATGATTTTTCATTTGCTCTATGGGTGCTCATTTTTTATCTATGGCATCACTTATGTCTTAGAAAACTTGGGGTGCTACTTGGTTGATGAAATCAAAAAGAAAAATTTTGAATCTTAATTTATTCTCTGTTAAAAAAAATCTTAAACTCTAAACCCTAAATCCTAAACCCTAAACCCTAAACTAAAACATAATCCCTAAACTTAAAACTTAAACACTAAACCCTAAGCCTAAAAGCCTAAACCCTAAACCCTAAACATAAACCTTAAGCCATAAAACCCTGAAATCCTAAACCCTAAACTCGTAAACCCAAACCCTAAACCCTAAAACCCTAAAGCCTAAACCGTAAAACCTAAAACCCTAAACCTTAAACCCTAAACCACAAACCCTAAACCTAAACCCTAAACCTTGAATAACGATGTCTTTAGGAGTAGATCTAAAGAATTACCTAATCCTAACATAGTTATTATAGTTAAAGAAAATGTCTTCAATAGAATTTCCTTTGATTAATAAAGATTTGAATACCCAAAATCATATTATAATACAATATATTATAGTATAATGTAGCATCATATATTTGAGGATGTAGTGATGTGTTTTTGGATGTTATAAGATGCTTTAAATTTTTTAGTATATTATTGTATTGTGCTCTATAATCTATGTTAATATAAATCATAAAAATATTGATTTAATAAATCAAATGATGAAATTTGTTAAATTTGAAGTGGGAATTAGGTTGTAGTACCAAAGGTGTGTTACGCCACTTGTAGTCTAAAAAGTAAGATTTTATTTTTAAAATAAATATTATATGTTGCAGTATATTATAACATCATATATCATAATATATTGTTCTGCACATTTTAAATTCTTTTAGTATTTTACAATCATGCTTGAGAGCTTATTTATAAAAATGTTGACTTAGACTTTAAAATGGAGAAATTTTTCCAAATTAATAATAGGTAGAGCATGGAATCATAATATATTGTTTCAATTTTAAATATGTAAGTGACACGACTAAAATATATAGTTTTTATTGTTTAGAGTAATTTTAAGATTTTTTATCTAAATAAATCCCTTGTGATGTGATATGCAATATACTATAATATAATATGTTATAGTGTATTATAATATAGGATGCTATAACATAGAGTAGCATCATGCATTATAGCATACTATTGTGTATTACTACTTGTTGTTTAGCATATTTTTGTTTGTTATAGTATGATGTAGTAGAGTTTGCACTAGTATAATTAATAAAAATACTGATTTATAGGCTGAGATGATGGGATTTGGCCAAATTTAAAGTAAGCTTTAGGGAACATCATTGGGGGTGTGCTATGGTGTGTCATTTTATCAAAAGAATGGAATTTTGGATCCAAAATTAATGTTCATTTTTCAACCAAATTTTATAAATTTTTTGCATAAAGTTATTCATTTTAAGGTATAATGTAAGATAATATATTATATGAAAGCATATTAAAATATAATGTACATAACAATAAAACTTCATATATATATGAATGTGCTGGTGTGTTACTTAATGTTATTGTACAGTTTAGTATGTTTTACTTTTGTTTTAAAACAATGGGTGAAAACTAACAAAAATATTAATTTGAAGGTTGAGATGAAATAATTTGGCCAAATTCATGGCACACACCAAGAAGCAACACCAAAATTATGCTATTCTGTACCATTTCTAATAGAAAGATAACAATTTTACATCCAAAATGAACATTATTTATATTTTGAGAAAATTTTGTTATTTGTTCTTTTTAAGTGATTCTAATGAGGTGTAATGTTAGACAATATATTATATTATAGCAAATTATAATATAATATAGTGTGTTAATTCACACTATAATATGTTTAGCATGATATTGCATAGTTACTTTGAACTTGCACCATCACAAATCATAAAATGTTGATTACAATGTTAAGATGATGTAATTTGAATGAATAAATTGTAAGGCTTTTGGTTGAAATATTAAAGGTACACATAAGAGAAGAAGTAAGATTTTATGAGAATTCCATGTCAAGGACATGGTGGGAGATCCACTTGGGGATCACACATGCATTGGACATGACATGTGAGGGGTCTATGTCGAGGGCACAAAAGAAGAAAATTAGCTGGCGATAAGGTTTGAATTTGATTTGATTATATGATTTATGGAAATAAGTTCTATTGGTGATGAGAATCTATAATCCACTAGGGACTAAGATCGAATCGATTTTAATTTATTTTGTTTTAATTGATGTGGAGGCATATCTGCTAGAGATATGGGCACGAGTCTGCTAGTGATTGGGTATATGAACCTTCCACTAGGGAAGCAGGTTTAGGCTATCCACTAGGGATTGGGATTTGAGTTTCATTTCATAGATTTATTTGAGGATGTATCTGTTGGGGATAAGAGTTTGGTTGGATTTCTTTGATTTAGACTCTACTAGGGAAGTTGGTTTAATTCGGCTCCATTGTGGAGGCTGGTTTTGAATTTGATTTGTTTGTTTGACCTGTTTATATATGATTTGGGGCCCCACTGGGGAGAAGGGTGTGATTTAACTCTATTGGGGAAAATTATATTGGATTTAATTTAATCTTAGTTAATTTATGGATCATGTCGGTGTATGATGGGCCCATTGAGAAGGGACTATATCATCATTGACCTACATCAGGTTTACAAATCCAAAGGGATAGTCTAACGGCTATGAGGTAGTGCTAGCCAACCTAAGGGGTTACCTTTCGGTGTACAACTATGCTAAGAAAAAGGCATAGCAGACTTACATCTTCCAAAGTGAGGAACAACTATTGGGGTGATCTATTGGATGCACAACAAATCAAACCTGACTTAAGGTGACTATTAAGTGAATATCGTTGGGGACTTATGTCAACTCAAAAGTAATCAGGATTAATTTTATCTTAATTTCATATGATTTGATATAATTTATTTGTTTAGTTTGATTTTTAATTGAGGGCATATTCGTTGCGGAAGTGAGCTCAGTCAAATTTGATAAATTTAATTTATGGATCATGTCGGTGTGTGATGGACCCACTGAGAAGGGGCTATATTGGACTTATCCTATCTCATATTTACAAATCCAAAGGGATAGCATATTGGTTGTGGGGTAGAGCTAGCAAACCTAAGGTATTTCCTTTCAGTGTGCAACAACTGTGCTAGGAAGAAGGCGTAGTAGACTTACATCTTCTAAAGTAAGGAATAACCATTGAGGTGATATGTCGATACCAGAACAAATCGAACTTGACTTAGGGTAAACTACTGAGTGAATATCGTTCGGGACTTATATCAAATCAAGAGTAGTAAGGTGATTCATATAAGAAGTTTTACTAACACTGCTCAAAAGATAGGATACCTTCTTAGAAAGAGGTATCACTAGGGGTGTCCTCCTAATCCGTAAGTGAATATATATTTTATTTATATATTTACATGGACCATATTGGTGTGCGAGGCACCACACTAAAAAGGGGCCATGTCATCCTTTACCTATCTCAGATTTACTAGACCAAGGGAGAATCTGCACATATACATGATGAATTCTCCAACCATAGGGGTGATTACTAGGAAAGGAAAATTGTCCAATATGATAGTAACCTAGGTAGTGTCTAAATGAGGTGGCAAAGGATGTGTTCAAAATTATAGAGGAGGCTGGGGCATTATCTTGAGCCCTAAAAAAGAATGCCTATAGGTTTACGATGGCCAACTAAAGGAGAAAACATAGCAAACTTACATCAGCCATGAGTGGTGTATCCTAAGGTTCACGAACCAACCAACCTAAGGTGTATCCATCAGCATGAGTGGTGTATTCGTCAACATAGTGAGAACCAACCAGCCTAAGGTGTCCGTCGGCGTACAATGATCAATCTAGAAAGAAAGAGTCTAAGCTTACAACTTTCTAAGCGAAACTGATAATCAAGATAGTCTGTCATCCACGGGATAAATGTTATCTGACCTAGAGTGACTACTAAGTGGGGAGCCCTGAGGAAGGACTGGACCCAAACTTGAAGCCATTAGGAGGGAAGGAGCCGCTAGGGGACTTATCATAAACCTAAAATATACTCGACCTAGTTAGTGCATGATGGCTAATCCAAGAAGAAAGCATAGCAGACTCACATTCTCTTAAATGAAGCCAACATGAGGTAGCTTACCGACTACGCAGAAAGGCCTACCAAACTAATAAGGCCCTTATCTATGTGTAGGAAGGAAGTGTAAAGCAGACTTACATCCTCCAAAGCAAGAAGACCACTAAGTGACACACTAGTAGGGTAGCATGCCAGCCTAACCTAGAGCAGCTAATGAGTGAGTGCCATTAGAGGCGTTATCTCAACTCAAAGTTGCCCGAGAAAAAAGATATGTGTTTGTTTTATATGTTTGTGTGTAGTTTATGTTTGTGTTGTGTCGATGAAGAATAGTATGTCGCTTGGTTTCCTAACACATACCCTAAACACATTATGGAGGATTTTTAAACAAGAATACTTTCAACATGGAATAGATTGAGTTCAAAATAGAATTTTCATTAATAATAGTTATTTTCAAACATGATTTATAATATTTTTCTAAGTAGAGCCAATTTATTGGAAGCATTGGGCACTCTCTGTTATGATTAATAACCTGATAAGATCCTCTGTGGTACTCCTTCTCTATGACACAAGGGCCTTCCCAAGTGAGTTCAAACTTGCCTCCCATCTAACAAAAAGCAACAATCGGTCTCATTTGAACTAAAATAATCTCTCCTACTTCGAAAGCTCTAAGATGGACCAACTTGTTATGAGATTGAATCATTTTAGCTTTGTACAACTCAAGATTTTTTCATGCTCGTAGGAGTCTCTCCTCTAAACCTTCGAGCTCTTTTAACCGTAACTTAGCATTCTACTCTATTTTCATCTTGCTACCCAAAGCTATCCTTAGGGATGGGAGCTGGGCTTCTAATGGTAGAATGGCTTTGGACCCATACACTAGGGTGAATGGGGTAGACTGAGTTGGAGTTCTATAATTGGTGTGGTAGGCCCACAAGGCTTCAACTAATTGCTCCCCCATATATTGTTATCGAGTGTCTTGTTCAGTATTTGGATGAGAGCTTTATTGAAGGCTTATGCTAAGTTGTTTTCCCTCAGGTAGTTGATGATAGAATATCTCTAATCTATGTTGTGTCTTTAAGCAAAGTTGTTTATCTTGGTGCTCTTGAATGAAGTACCATTATAAAATATAATTCATCAAGGCACTATGAACCTATATACAATATGGTTCCTAAAAAATTAGGGCACATGCTAAGTTGTGATCTCTTTGAGTGGAATCACCTTCGCCCATTTGGAAATGTAGTTAGTAGCAGCTTAGATGAATCGATGACCATTGGAAGAAAGAGGATTAATCAAACCACTATGTTGATATGCCAACACTCAAATAGCAATGAGGCCAATGTAGGATGTAGAATGTTGGGTGGTTAGTGTAGGACCACGGCGTGTATTTAACATTGGTGGCATCACCTAGCTGTATCCATGCAATCTTTGATCATCGATGGCCAGTAGTATGCTAGTCTCTTGATCTTGGCTTTCATCTTCAAACTAGATTGGTTGGCTCCACATAATCCTGAATGTACCTCGGTCATGATCTTATGGGTTTTGTGCTTATCTAAACAACATAACCACATATGATCGAAAGATCGTCAGTATAAGACACCATCCACAAGAGCATAGAAAAATGCTCTCTACTTCATTTGATAGACTTGGGACATCCCTTGAGGTAGTTTTCCTTTATTTAGTAATCCATGAATGGTTGCCTCTAATCTCACTGCTCGTCCTTCTTAGCAATGGAAACCTCCCCTTCAATAGAGTACTTTTTGTTGAGTTCAATATCAATAAGAGATAATACTTGTCTATTTTAGACATTTATTGATATGGACACTTCTTCCATACATGCCAACTCCTTGGCAAGCTTGGCTAAAGCATATGCTATGGCATTCTCTCCTTGAGGAATCTTATAAATCGTAACCTCTAGGATTTGGGCCAATAACTCCATGGTGTACTTATAGTAGTGATGGAGCTTAAGCTTTACAACCTTATAGGACCCAGCAATTTGGTTGATAACTAACTGAGAATCTCCAAAGATGTTGATGTTCTAGATGCTTAGAGTTAGCAGGAAGTGGGTGTGCTGCTAAGAAATATGCTAGTGCTTCTCCTTTCACTACACAGAAGGGTACAAAGACAATGTTAAACTGTGAGAGGATCATTGATAGTCATGCCAACCATTCGGATAGCGTCGACCATTTCATGAGATACTATAGTGGATTGGACCTAAATATTAAGTTCACCATATGAGGAAACATGTAGTGTTGTAGCTTTTGGAATACAAAGATTAAAGAGAGAAAATGCTTCTCAATGAGTGGATAATTAACCTTAGTAGGGATTAGATGATGACTGAGGTAGTATAGTGCATTTTCCTTCCCTTCATCATTGGCTTGGGACAACAAAGTACCAAGGGAGTCAATTTTGATTCCCTAGTGTCATACAACAAACCTAAGGAATTTCCCTGAAGATACTCTGAATGTTTACTTCAGGGGGTTCATTTTGAGGTTAAATTATCTTAACTATTTGAAAACTACTCTCAAGTCAAAGAGATGGTCTTCCTATTCTATACTTTTGACCATGAGATCATCGACGTAGCACTCAATTTAATGATGGATGAGTTCATTAAAGATTCGATACATAGCCTGCTAGTATGTAGCATCAACATTTTTAAGGCTGAAAGGCATTACCTTATAGCAATAGATTCTAATATGGGCTCTAAAACTAGTGTTTATTTCATATTCAAGGGCCATCTTTATTTGGTTATATTTAGATAAGCCATCCATAAAATAGAAGACTACATGAGATGAGGCAATGTCCACCATCAGCTTCGTGATTGGTAGTGGAAATTCATCTTTTGGACATGCCTCTTTTAAATCCCTAAAATCAACGCATATTTGAATTTGGCCATTCTTTTTCTTAACTTGGATGACACTGGCTAACTAGGTAGGGTATTTCTCTTCCCAGATGAAGCCAACATCAATCAATTTCTTGACTTCATAAATGACCTATTATTCTATATCTAATCGCATGCATCTAGGAGAGTGTTTGATAGGATTAGAAGTAGGATCTATTACTAATTTATGGATCTTTACGTCAAGAGCCAATCCAAGCATCTCTTAATAACTGCATGCAAAGTAGACCACTTCTAGCCTAACTAAGTCATTGGTTTTAATTTCATTCAACAAATAAGCGTGTATGTGGATCTTCTTCATAAGTTGATTTCTTTGAGCTCGTCGATGGTTGACTTGATCTCTTCTTTGAACTCGGTCCATCTTCTTATCATCTAGATCTCAAGTTTCTAAGCACATCTCCTCATATGAGTTAATATGATTTTAATGACTATCGATTCCAAATGATTGGTGATGACTAAGTAGTAATCGTCATCATTGACTAGACCCACTATATGAAATCCTAGTCCCGATCTTAATTAAGAGCTTTTACATTTGTTCTTCCATATTATTTCAAAGTAATATAACATGTGTTCTAAGTCTTCACACTTGTGGATGACTTATGTCTTCTTTAACTACCAAACCCTCAGCTTTTTAAGAGGAAAGTGGGGTTAGAGCTAAGGTTCCCAACTGATGTCTAACTATTTCACATAAACACTTGGATACACATGCTTTACTTTGGAGCCCGATCTTCATCATTATCTTTCTCAACTATCACCTCCAAGGGAATCTACTGCTGAGAAGAGTTGGATAGCGTGCTAAATATATAAGACTCATCCTATGAACTAGATTTTAAGTTTATATGGATAGTAGGTGTACTCCTAGTAGTTCATACATATCTTTTATTATGTGGTCAATAAGGAGGTTTTCCACCCTTGGGACTACCTCTGAACTGGCCTCTTCCTCTGCTTGGTGGAGGTTAAGTAGTCTTACCCATATGTTCAAATGGAGTAATGAACTGTGGGTGAAATCTAATGTCAGGCTCCGCTTCCTCCTACAAGTGTATTTCCTCTCCCTTTTATTTTCTTTTTCATTTTCTCTTTTCTTTTCTTTTTTCCTTTTCTATAATTTTTTCTTTTTCTTTTTCTTTTTCTTTTATTTTTAAACTTTTACCAAGTTTGCGAGAATAGACTTGTTGATTTTGAGGGAGGTAATAAGCTGCATCCTCATATATGCCAACCTTGTGAACTATAAATCGCTTGAGATCTCCTTCGACACAGTAGACGATTCCACCTCTCATGAACTTCATACATTGATGTAGAGATGATGGAACTATGTTGTTCTCATGTATCCATGTCTCTCAAGCAAAGCGTTGAAAGATGTATCTGAGTTATAATATGAAACTTGGCTTCTGTCTTCCAATCATCTATCTCCAAGGGCAACACTATGGAGCCAAAGGCCTATTGATCTCACTTTTGGAGTGCAAATTCAATTTTCCCATCTTAGACTTAGGAATATTCTAGACACTAATACTTTCCTAATCATAAGACACTTCTAACAATTAGGTAAACACTTAACCTAAGCCTAAAGACTTAGAAGGGTTAACCATAAGATTAGCTTATGCTTTTGGGATTAGGATAATTCACCTAGCAAATAACCCAAATCCAATCCATGTTCACGTTCACAAACCAAACCTCAAGTTCAATTCAAACATCAAATTCAAATCTAAATCCAAACCAAAATTTCTAAAACCAAATGATTGAAGCCCATGATAAAATCCAAACTTGAAACCCTTCCTAATCCATATGACCTATCCCATGGATGTAGCCAAATCTTAATCCAAATCAATTCAAAATCAATTAATTTTCACATAATCAATTTATATCTTCAATCATCTTCTTAAATATTAATCACATTTATATTCAAATGATCAAAACTAAATTGAACTTAATCAAATTAAATCAAAACCCTTCCTAAGCCATATTATTTATCCCATGGACTTAGCCAAATTTTAATCCAAATCAAGTCAAACTCAGTTGATTTTATCACAATTCAATCATATTTTAAATCATCTTCACAAATTTAAATGAAATATACATTTAAATCAACAAAAATAAATCAAACTAAAGCAAAATCCAAACCTAAGCCACATGACCCAACTCCATGGACAGCCAAATTCCTTCATTCACTCAACTAAATCAAACTCAATCCAAAATCAAGCTAACTAAACCCAATTGGTCCACTTGACCTAAAGTGGGCAATTTGACCTATTTAAGCCAAATTCTAATCCTACCAAAATTGGATTGAACCAAGCCCATTAAGACCTCATATCATGATTGTTGATCAACCTACGTTTATCAATTATCATAAATTGGATCAAACCAAGTCAACTTGGTCATTTGACCAAGTCAACCGCTTAACCCATATGAACCTAAACTAGCTAAATTGCAACCTAAGACCAATCTCTTAAAACAAATGATTCATAAAAAATCAAAAATAATATTTAAATATGACTTGACCTTCAATTGAATCAAACAAAACCCAATTGGCCCTCTTAACCCAAGTTGACCCAAATTGACCTAAAAGACCAAATTGGGTCAAATCAAAATATAAACCAAATTGATTGCATAACAAGTTCATTCCAAATTGATTGTTGAACTTGACCAAAGTCATGATTGGACACAATTGAACCTAGTTGACCTACTTAGCCCAAATTGACCTAAAGGGTCAAGTTGGCATAAATCAAAACAAAATCCAAATTAATTGAAACCAAAGCCTACAATCATCTTCAATTAGTCAACTAAATCCAAACCAACACCTAACCCATGCTAATTTGGCTAATTTGGTCAATTTAGTCAACTTAACCCATTTGACCCAAATGAATTCAAATGAGCCAAAATAAAATCTAAGACAAACTAAATGAAACCAATTGAACCAAAACATCCCAAATAATCATATGAGCTCTTGGTTTGATCTAATTTGACCAATTTGTCAACTTTATGCAACCTAACCTAATTTGACCTAAATGAGTCAAATTAAGCTAAACCTAACCAAATCAACTCCATTTCACTTAAAATTTGGGCTAACCCACTTTTGGCACATTTCTAATCTGGCCAAATCAAATCCAATGCCAAATGATCATTCTACCCTTAAGTCAAGGGCATCACATGAGAAAAAGCACCAATGTAAGTGGTCATTTCCATTCTTTTGCCACTTGGTACTCTCCCAATAGGAACCTAGGACACCCCTAACCTAAGTGTTGGTTGTGGACATGACCCATGGTGGTGAAATCACCTCACCCCACCCATTGGAGCATTTGAAACTCATAGGACACCCATGATTCCTCCTTGGCTCCACCTTTAACTAAGCCAACTCACCTCTTCCACCCACCCACCACTCCATGAGATTATGGACACATTAGAACATCCCGTTTGATCAAGATGAGCGAGGGGGCATATATACCCCATCACTCATGCACACAAAATCATTCCTCGAATCAGCTACTAGCTAGAGCCATTCCTTAAGCTCACAAGCTCATTCCTCGATCAAAAAATGCCATTACCATCCGTCTTGAAATAGGGTCCTCCCATTTCTGACCTAACTTCCCCATTTCACCATCAAACTCAAATTAACTTTGCACACACCTTTCCTAGGCCTCATTGAGCAAGAATGAATCATCTTCCAAGATTCCCAAGCACCGGAGGTGTGACTTCGATCAAAGTCGAGCTCTAAATCATCAGTTCATGGGCTTCTGAGTGAACATCAAAGAATTGATCTAATTGATGCTCAACAAAGCTTCATTTCCACTAGATGAAGCTTCTTTAATCATTCGAGTAGCCAATCTTGAGCTCTAGCGAGGTATACTTCCAAAATTGATTCTTAATAAAAATGGGTTGTAGCATTTGAAGAATACTTGCATCTCATGTGATCTTGACAATTGGATCCCCTCCGATTATTATCATGAAGGCGTGGAATCCTTTTGGAGTTGATCCGAGCTTAGGTAAGCTCAGATCAAGTGAACAATGGTGGATAGACTCCATTCTCCCTCACTTTTGTGACGTTAGATCAGGTATACACCCTCTCATTTCCACTCAAACACACACAAAAATCATTCCTCAGAGCACTCGCTACCCAAGATGAGCTGCTAGAGCAATTCCTTAAGCTCTCAAGCTCGTTCCTCGATCAAAAAATTCCATTCCCATCCATCCTAAAGTAGGGTGTTCCAATTTCTGACATAACTTCCCCATTTCTCCATAAAACTTAAATTAACATTGCACACACCTTCCCTAGGCCTTATCGAGCATGAACGAATCATCTCCCAAGCTTCTCGAGCACTAGAGGTGTGACTTCGATCAAAGCTGAGCTTCGAATCATCGGTTCATGGTCTTCTGAGCGAACATTGAAGAATTGATCCAATTACTGCTCAACAGGGTTTCATCTCCACTAGATGAAGCTTCATTAATCATTCGAGTCGCCATTCTTGAGCTTCTATGAGGTATGCTTCCAAAACTGATCCTTAGGCAAAATGGGTTGGATTTTTTTGAAGAAAACTTGCATCTCCTGTGATCTTGACCATTGGGTCTCCTTCGATTGATGTCGTGAAGGTGTGGAATCCTTTTGGAGTTGATAGCTCAGTTAAGTGAGCAATGGTGGATAGACTTCATTCTCCCTCACCTGCATGATATTAGATCACACACTATCCATTCTACGTGATCGGAACAGATGGTCGTGATTAGATCAACTAGATCAATCTGATTTAATCCTATAAAGTTGTGGGATTAATCGTAGTCATCGGATCTTAAATTGGATGATGGACGAGAAAGCGCGTCCGGTTGACGTGAAAGCGTGTCCACCCCTGCCACGTGGCACTGAGTCGGATAAGTTTTAAGTAGCCAATGCCTCTATGCCATGTGGAAAGTGCACCGGGTCAGCGCGCCATTTGAAAAGCGCACCACATCTGCGCACCACATGGCGCCAATAGGATTAAGCTTTATTTAGGCTTAATTAATCATTTTTAATGGCTGAAACTTCTACAAATCATAAAAAATCATAGAGAAATAAAAAATGCAAACAAATGCTCATTTGAAAGTATTTTAGAGGAGCATTATTTAAAAATGATCATAACTAATTTTGAAAAGTAATTAATGTTTAATTACAAAATTAATTAGCTTAATTACTCCTTAATTAGTTGAGCAATTAATCCTAAATTTTGTGGGTTAGTTTAATGGGATGACCTCTGCCTCCCATGATTTTCTTGGAATTTATTAATTATTAGGAAAATTTACTAATTAAACCTTAACTACTCTTTTAAGTTAATTAATGATCAATTGATCCCATGAACAGTAAGAAATTGGTTAATTAAGTTTATTAATCATTGTTAAATAGTAAGTGAACTAAGGAATATAGTTGGGAACCCTTTCACTAAGTTCATTTTAGCCTTTTTTAAAATGAAATTAATTAATATTTAACTAATTAATTAAATCACTTAATTAAATTAAAATCATAATCACATCAGACCTTAATAAATTAAATCATGGGGGTAGATCTTTAGGTGTTTAATAACGTAAAGGAGTTTAATGAAATTATGGTTAGTCCACATGTGTGGGAAAACTATAAGAGTAATTAAATAAGTCCCTTAATCAAAAAAACTATTAATCATGAGCTAATTGCATTAGGCACCATTTATTTCCTAGGATCATTGCAAGTTTATTTTCTATGCATATCATGTTGGCTCATAATTATTTAGTTAATTACTTAAGAACTAGTTTGATTGAATGAATCACATGCTTATATTTGATTGTCCTCTTTCCAATCATGTTAAATTTGGTATGCCATTTGAATTAATGCATCCACCTTTTCAAAATCATGTAAAATAAAGTGGATTTTTTTATGTAAGCTTGCATGTGTTGATTTAATTTAATATATGAGTGGCTATTATTACTATTAAATGCAAATGTTTTTTTCAAAAGCTTATAAATGAAAAATAATGTGTTATGATTCTAGTTATAAATACATACGAAATGCATGTGCTTATTGCTTAAGTGTATGAATGTTGAGTTCCCTTTCCTCTATTCGTATGTTGATTTATATAAGATTGAATGCTAATGGAAATATAGTCTAGACATCCCGAAAACACGAGGCTTTAGCTAGCCCAAAGGAAGTCATTTGATTACCTCACTTCCCTGGTTTGTTACTTGGTTCATGAAATTGAAAAGAAGAAATGTTGAATTTCAATTTGTTCTCTATTACAAAATAAAATTCAAAAAACCTAAACCCTAAAGTAAAACCTAAACGCTAAACATAAAACCTAAAACCTAAACCTTAAAAGCCCTAAACTTTAAACCCTAAATCCTAAAACCTAAACCTAAACTAAATAAAACCTAAAAATAAAATAAATAAATAAAACATAACCTAAATAAAATTAAATAAAAACCTAAACTAAAACAAAAACCTAAACCTCAAATTAAAATCAAATAAAAAATTAAAAATAAACTAAAATAAAATAAATAAAAACCTAAACTAGACTAAAAAATAAAATAAACCTAAAAATAAAAAACCTAAATAAAATAAAAACTAAACATAAAATAAAAATAAAATAGAACCTAATTTAAAATAAAATAAAAACTAAATAAAAACCAAAACCTAAAATATAAACCTAAAAATAAATAAAAATTAAAACATAAACCCTAAACTTAAAAAAAACTAAACCTAATATAAAAAAATTAAATAAACATAAGCCTAAACTAAAATAAATTAAACTGAAATAAATAAAACTTAAACCTAAACCTAAAATAAACTAAACCTAAACCCCAAACTAAATAAAATAAAATAAACTAAAATTAAACCTAAACCTAAACAAAAAAATAAATAAAAATAAAAACTTAAAGTTTAAACAAAAAAGAACCTAAACCTAAACCTAAAACCAAAAAGAAAACCAAACCTTAAAAAATAAAATAAAAATAAAACTAAACAAAAACAATAAACATTAACCTAAACATAAAAAATAAACTAAAAAAATAAACCAGAAATAAATAAACTAAACTATAAAAAATAAAAAATAAACCTAAATAAAAAAATAATATAAAATAAACTAAAATAAATAAAATAACTACATAAACTAAATAAACTTAAACTCTTGGTTTTATTTTTTTTAAAAAAAAAACTTTAAACCAGTGACTCTAAAACTAATCCTAAACCCTAAACTAACCTAACCCTAAACCCTAAACCCTAAAAAACCAAAGCTAAATCCTAGCACCACAGCCTAAATCCCAAACCCCTCTAACTCTAAAAACCAAACCTAAACCCTAAATCCTAAACCTTAAACCTGAGCCCTAAAACACTAAACCACAAAGCCTAAACCCTAAACCCTAAATCCTGACCTAAACCATAAACCCTGATGTGAAATAATAACCCACAAATCTGAGCCATAAACCCAAACCTTGACCCTAAACCCCGACCAAACCCCAACCAAACTCATAAACCCTAGCTAACCCTAAACCCTACCCAAAACCCTAAACCTAAACCCTAAAACCTAAAAAAAAAACTAAAAAACTAAACACACTATAAATAAAACATATATATATATAACATAAAATAAAAAATAAAATAAAATAAAAACCTAAACTAAAACTTAAACAAAAACCTAAAAATAAAGTAATAAAACTAATAAAAAATAAACTAAAATAAAATAAATAAAAACCTAAACTAAACTAAAAAAATAATATAAACATAAGAATAAAAAACTTAAATAAAATGAAAACTAAAATAAAAATAAAAATAAAATAAACCTAAAAAAATAAAACTAAATAAAAACCTAAACCTAAAAAATAATCCTAAAAATAAATAAATAATAAAACCTAAACCCTAAACTTAAAAAAACCTAAACCTAAAAATAAAATAAAATAAGCAAAATAAAATAAACCTAAACCTAAACTAAAATAAATTAAACTAAAATAAGTAAAATCGAAACATAAAATTAACTAAACATAAACTAAATAAAATAAAATAAACTAAAAATAAATTTAAACCTAAACTAAAAAATAAAGCCTAAAAATAAACCTAAAATAAAAATCTAAAACCTAAACCTAAAAAAATAAAATAAAACCTAAACCTAAACCTAAAGGTAAAAAAAATAAAATGTACATAAATAAAATAAATTAAAAAAACTCAACTAAAAATAAACCTAAACCTAAACCTAAACCTAAAAAATAAACTAAAATAAAAAACCCAAACTAAAATAAATAAATCTAAAATTAATAAACTATACTAAATAAAAATTAAAAATAAACCTAAATATAAATAAAACATACAATAAACTAAAATAAATAAATAAATAAACTAATTAAACCTAAACTTACCAGTTTACTTAATTTTTCTTTTTTAAAAAAACCAAAAATCCTAAATCCTAAACCATAAACCCTAAACCCTAAAAAACCCTAAACCCACACCCCAACCACCTTTAACCACACAATAAACCTTGAACACTAACCCTAAACCCCAAACATCAAACCCTAAACCTAAACCTAAAGTAACTAAATAAATTAAAAATAAATCTAAACCCTAAAACATAATAAACTTTAACCTAAACCCTAAGAATGGGTAGAACCTTGATGGCAGGAACATCACTGTCAGCCAGGCTTAATCTAGATTTGGCAGCGGAGGTGAAGGAGGAGGCATAGTTATCGCAGTGGTGGTGGGGGATCTAGAGGGGCTGGTGGATATGGAGGTGGTGGTCGGAGCAGTGGTGGTTATGGAGGCGGGAGGAGCGATGAAGCCTACAGTTGTGGAGGTGGTGGAGGGAGAGATCTGGGATATGATGGTGGATTCTACTGCTTGAGAGGTCGGGGTGGTTCTAATGGGAACTCAAGCGAAACGATTGATCATATTTGTTGCTTATAAAGCTGTATTCTGGTAGAGATGGTTCATGTTATCTAGGGTGCTTGATTTGCTCTAAGCGTGCTCACTTTTATCTCATCGCTTTCATCTTAGAAATAATTACTTGGTTGATGAAATCAAAAAGAAGAAATGTTGAATCAAAAATTATTTTCTATTAAAAAAAAACCAAAAACCCTAAACACTAAACTAAAACTTAAACCCTAAACCTAAAACCTAAACCCTAAACCCTAAACCCTAAACATTAAACCCTAAACCTTAAACTAACCTTAAACCATAAACCCTAAAAAGCTAAAAACCTAAACCTAAACTAAATAAAACATAAAAAATAAATAAATAAAAAAACCTAAGCCAAAATAAAATAAAAAATAAAAGAAAATAAAAACATAAACTAAAACCTAAACTTAAACCAAAACCTAAAAAAATATAAAATAAAAACTAAAAACTAAACTAAAATAAAAAAAATAAAAACCTAAACTAAACTAAAAATTAAAAACCTATAAATAAAAAACCTAAATAAAATAAAGCCTTAACATAAAATAAAAATAAAATAAACATAAGGTAAAATAAAATAAAGATAAATAAAAACATAAACCTAAACAATAAACCTAAAAAGAAAACCTAAAAATAAATAGAAAAATAAAATCTAAACCTTAAACCAATAAAAAACCTAAACAAAAAATAAAAATAAAATAAACATAAAGCTAAACTAAAATAAACTAAACTAAAAAAAATAAAACCTAAACCTAAACCTAAAGCTAAACTAAATAAAATAAAATAAACTTAAAATAAACCTAAGCCTAAACTAAAACATAAAACCTAAATAAAACCTAAAATAAAAACATAAAATCTAAACCTGAAATAATAAAATAAAAACCTAAAAATAAAAAATAAAACCTAAACCTAAAAAATAAACTAAAATAAAAATCATAAACTAAAAAAAAATAAAAATAAAATAAATAAACTAAATTAAATATAAATAAAAAATATACCTAAATTAACATATAAAATAAACTAAATAAACTTAAACCAACTAATTTCTTTATTTTTTTTCAAAAAGAAACCCTAAACCCTAAACCCTAAACACTAAATGCTAAACCCTAAGCCCTAAAACATAAACCCTAAACCCTAAAACTAACCCTAAACCCCAAAAAACCCTTAATCATAAACCTTAAACCTTAAACCCTTAACCTTTAACACTAGACATTAAACCCTAGACCCTAAAACCTAATAAACCTAAACCTAAATCTAAACACTAAGAATAGGGAGAACCTTGATGTTAGAAACATCAAAGTCAACCATGCTCAATCTAGATCCGATGGTGGAGGCGAAGGTGGAGACGGTGGTTATCGCAGTGGTGGTGGGGGATCCTAAGGCGCTGGTGGATATAGAGGTGGTGTTCACAACAGTGGAGGTTATGGTGGAGGAGGTGTGAGGTTATAGGCGTGGGTGGTGGAGGAGAGATCGGGGCCATGATGGTGGATCCCATTACTGAGAGGTGAGGTTCGATAACTAGAAAATTGAAGAACTATCCTATTTGGCTATGAAATTGTGTCTTTCTGAGAGCGGTTCTAGTTATCTAGTGTTTTTGATTTGCTTCACGCGCTTGTGTCTTAGAAAACTTGGTGTGTTACTTGGTTGATAAAATCACCAAGAAGAAATGTTAAATTTTATTTTTTTCTCTATTAAAATAATAATAATAATAATAACCCTAAACCCTAAACCTAAATCATAAACAATAAACCCTTAATGCTAAAACCTAAAACCCCAACCACTTTAAATCCTAAAACCTTAAACTCTAAACCTAAACTAATACAAACTAAAAATAAAACCCACAAAGCTTGAAAAAAACTTTAAACCCCAACCACAAACCCCTAAAACCTAAACTACACTAAACCCTAAACCCTTATCATAAACCTAAACCCTAAAGCTCTAAAACCCTAAAAATAAACCATAAACCATAAACCCTAAACCCTAAAAACCAAAAACCAAAACTTAAGCAAAATAAACCTAAAAATAAATAAAACCTAACTAACCTAAAAATAAAATAAAGTAAACTTATAAAAAATAATAAAATAAAATATAAAAACCTAAACTAAACTAAAAAATAAAATAAACCTAATAATAAAAAACTTAAATAAAATAAAAAATAAATGTAAAATAAAAATAGAATAAACTTAAAGTAAGCCTAAAATAAATTAAAATAAAAACTAAATATAAACCTAAAGATAAAAAAAACCTAAAAATAAATAAAAAATAAAACCTAAACCCTAAACTAAAAATAACCTAAACCTAAAATAAAAATAAAATAAACAAAAAAATATAATGCCCAAACATAAACTAAAATAAACTACATTAAAATAAATAAAACCTATACCTAAACCTAAAATAAACTAAACCTAAACCCCAAACTAAATAAAATAAATTAAACTAAAAATAAACATAAACCTAAACTAAAAAATAGAAACCTAAAAATAATCCTAAAATAAAAACTTAAAACCTAAAAATAAAATAAATAAAACTAAACTTAAATAAAATAAAATATAAAATAAAATAAAATATAAATTACCTAAACCTAAACCTAAACCAAAGATAACAACTAAACTAAAATAAAATAAATAAAACTTAAAATAAAAAAAAATAAATATAAATAACTAAACCTAAAATAAAAATGAACTAAACCTAAAATAAAAAGTAAAACAAAATAAAATAAATAAAAAAATAAATAAAAAAAAACCCTAAACCCTAACCCAAACCTAAACCCTAACCCAAACCCTAACCCATAACCCTAACCTTAAACCCCAAACAGAACCTACCCCACAAACCCTAAACCCTAAACCCAAACCCTAAACTAAACCAACCAAGCCCTAAACCTTAAAAGCTAAAACATAAACCTAAACTAAATAAAACCTATGAATAAAATAAATAAATAAAACTAAACAAAAATGAAATAAAAAACCTAAACCACAATAAAATTAAAATAAAATAAAATAAAAAACTAAATTAAAACCTTAAGCTAAACATAAAAAGAAAATAAAATAAAATAAACTAAAATAAAATAAATAAAACCTAAAACTAAAAAATAAAACATAAATAAAATAAAAAGTAAATCTAAATTAGAAATAAGATAAACATAAAAAAATAAAATAAAATCTAAATAAAAACCTAAAAATAAAACTTAAAAATAAATAAAAAATAAAACCTAAACCCTAAACTAAAAAAAACCTAAACATAAAATAAATTTAAAATAAACCTTAACCTAAACTAAAATAAATAAAACCTAAACCTGAAATAAACTAAACCTAAATGAAAAGTTAAACTAAATAAAATAAAATTAATTAAAAATAAACCTAAACCTAAATTAAAAAATTAAATCTTAAAATAAACCTAAAATTAAAACCTGAATCCTAAACCTAAAAAATAAAAATAAAACTTAAACCTAAACATAAAAAACAACTAAACCTAAAAAATAAACTTAAAACTAAACATAAACCAAAAAAATAAACAAAAATAAAAAAATCTAAACTAAAATAAATAAACTAAACTAAATCCAACAACAACAACATCAACAAAAAGCCTTAATCCCACTAATGGTAATGAATCCTTCATCTCCATTGTCCATTATGTCAAATTCTCATTTAAATTAAGTATACTAAGAACATTTTCTATAAATCTTAACCAAGTCTTTTTAGGTCTACCTCTAGCTTTCTTAACATAAGGCAAATCTAATGCATCTACTCTCCTAATCGGTTCATGGACGCTGGGCTTTATGTGGCCATCCCATGACTAAATCAATCTTATCACCAGAGCTACTCCAACTTTTCCCAAATATACTCATTTTGCATTCTATCTCTAAGAGTAAAGCCACTCATCCACCTAAGCATCCTCATCTCTGTAACACTTAACTTAGTCTTATGCTTCTCTTTTATTGGCCAACATTTGTTGGTCTTACCACCATCTTATAAAATTTTCCCTTAAGTTTAAGTGGAACTTTTCTATCACATAATAGGCCAGATGCATTCCTCCACTTCAACCATCCAACTTGAATTCTACTAATAACATCACCATCTATTTCACCATCATTTTGAACAATAGAGCCTAAATATCTAAAATGCTCACTCTTATTAATGACTTGTTCACCTAATGTCACAACTAGAACTTCTACTAAAATTACACTCCTTATATTCGGTTTTAGATCTACATAAATGAAAACCTTTAGACTCTAGATTTGACCTCGATAATTCAAGTTTCGTTGGACTCCTCTCTAGTCTTATCAACAAGAAGAATGTCATCAGCAAAGCATACATCTTCTTGAAAATGCCTAGTAAGAACATCCATAACTAAAGTAAAACATAAGGTCTTAAATCCTTGATGTAATCCAACTGAAATAGGAAAATATTTTGTCAATCCTCCTTGTGTTTGGACACAAGTAATAGCTCTATACATATCCATAATGACTTGAATATAACCAATATTAACTCCATTATTTAACTCTCCAAAGAACATCTCTTGAAACTTTATCATAAGATTTCTCTAAATCAATAAATATCATATGTAGATCCTCCTTACTTTCTCTATGCTTCTCCATCAAATCTCTAAACAAATGTATAGCATCCATAGTAGATCTATATGGCATGAAATCAAACTGATTGTGAGAAACTTCTGTATCACATCATATCCTATGCTCAATTACTCTCTCCCATAATTTTAATGTATGGAACATTAACTTAATTCCTCTATAATTTGCACACTCTTGTGCATCACCTTTATTCTTAAATATAAGAACCAACAAACTCTTTCTCCACTCATCTGGCATCCTTTTAGTCTTTAAAATAACATTAAAAGATTTGTAAGCCAAGAGATCTCCTAAACATTACCACACATCTATTGGAATATTATCCGGTCCTAGCTTTTCCACTTTTCATTTTTTAAAGCTTCACTAAAGTTACTAATGACAATAAAATGAAATTCTCTATTTTTTTTAGGGTATTAAGATTGCTAAAATCAATCATACTTTCAAATCCTTTATTGAAAAGTTTATCAAAATACCTCATCCACCTATTTTCAAAATCCTTTTCTAAAAAAAAGTATTTTATTATTTTCATTCTTAATACACCTCACTTGAACTATGTCTTTACTTCTCCTATCTCTTTGGTTGGCTAACTTATACATACATCTTTCACCTTCTTTGGTATCTAATCTATTGTATAAATCACTAAAAGCTAAATTTTTTTTGTCATATCGCTTTCTTAGAATCTACAGACTTTATATCTTTCCCAATTCTAGTTTTACATCTAAACCAAGTTTTATAACAATACTTCTTATTTTTTATCTTTCTTGCACACTCTGACTCCACCCCAAACTATTCTTACTAAAAGAAGCTTTTCCCTTTGATTCTCCAAGCACATCTTTAGAAACTTGATTAATTTCACTTGGTATTTTTTCCCCTATAATGTTAGCTTCCTCATGAACATCCCAAATTCTAATCTCTTGTAGCACGCTCTTAAAAATATTTTTATTTGGGTTCTTTAAGTGTCCCCATCTAATTCTAGGATAATAATTTGGTTTATTTTTTCTCTTACAACCTTTCATCTTAAAATCTAAAACTAACAACCGATGTTGGGTACTTAGATTTTTGCTTGGAATGACCTTACAATCTTTACAATCTAAACAATCTATTTTTCTTATCAGAAAATAATCAATCTGTGTTTTACTAGATCCATTTTTAAGTAATAATATGTTCATCTCTTGTCTTGAATAAAGTGTTAGCAACTACAAAATCATAAGCTAAAGAAAAATCTAATATAGTTCTACCTTCATCATTAGTCATTCCAAATCCATAACCACCATGAATAATTTTAAAATCTTCTACCACTCTACCAACTTGTCCATTTAAATCTCCTCCAATAAATACTTTTTCTTCAAGAGATATCTTTTGTATTAATCCCTCTAATTCATTCCAAAATTTTTCTTTTACGCTTAGCTCCAAACCTACTTGAGGAGCATAGATACTTATAACATTGATAATCTTAGTATCAAGAATAATCATTAAAGCTATAATTCTATCTCCACATTTATTAATATTTATAATATTATCCTTCAAAATTTTATCTATAACCACACCTATACCATTTCTAGTTTGACTTTTACCTGAATACCAATGTTTAAAACCTAAACTATCAATCTCCTTGGCCTTCTCCCCAACCCATTTAGTTTCTTGAACACATAAAATATTTATCTTTCTATGAACCATAATATCTATTAATTCCATTAATTTACCAGAAAATTCCAAGATCCTAACCTAATTCTAGTTTCATGGACTAACTTCTTTGCCCGCATCCATCCATAATGTGGGAACCCTTGCATATTTAATATTGCACTCGGGCGCCGATGCAGCTGCTCTAGCACATTTTTCACTATATTCAATCCATATAGTCGTTAATACTTTCTGATGATTTAAAAGATTCATGTCATGATTATTTTGACAAGTTTTAAGTGGTCCTAATCAACCCTCCACTTTTCACATCCGGACTTGGGACCGACAATGGTAGTGTTAAATAAACTAAACTAAATAAAAAGAAAAAATAAAATAAACTAAAATAAATAAAAATAAACTAAGAAAACTAAATAAACCCAAACCTACATGTTTACTTAATTTTTTTAAGAAATCATAAACCCTAAATCCTAAACCCAAAACAGTTAACCAACAATCCTAAACCCTAAACCCTAAACTATAACCCTATACCCTAAACACTTAAAAGCATAAACCCTAAAACCCTAGACCCTAAACCCTAAACCATAAACCCTAAATACTAAACCTTAAACACTAGCTTTAAACCCTAAACCCTAAACCCCAAACCATAAACCTAAACCTAAAATAGCTAAATAAATTAAAAAGTAAACCTAAATCATAAAACCTAATAAACCTAAACCTAAACCCAATTGGTAGAACCTTGGGCAGAACATCATTGTACCAGGCTCTGGCGGTGAGGCGAGTGGATGGGGCCATTATCATAGTGGTGGTGACGAAAATGGAGTTACAGGTGGATATGGAGATGTTGGTGAGCAGTGGTGGTTATAGAGTTGGGAGGAGTGACGAAGGTTACAGTCGTGGTGGTGGCGGAGGGAGAAACTGGGGATATGATGGTGGATCCCGCAACTCGAGAGGCCAAGGCTGATGGTAATTGGAGCGAAGAATGATTGAATCTTTGCTTATGGAACTTCTGATTATATAGGCTTAGTTATCGGTTTTCTTTTCTCTATGAGTGCTCATTTTTATTTATGTCTTCTCTTGTCTTAAAACCTTGGTTTGTTACTTGGTTGATGAAATCAAAAAGAAGAAATGTTGAATATCAATTTATTCTTTGTTAAAAAAAACCAAAAACCTGAAACCCTAAACTAAAACTTAAACCCTAAACCTAAAATGTAAATGCTCAACCCTAAAACCCCTTAATCATAAAGCCTAAACTATAAACCCTAAAACCTAAACACGAAACACTAAACCCTATACCTTAAAACCTACAACCCTAACCCTTAAACCCAAAACCCACCCTTAAAACCTAAAACCTAAACTAAATAAAACCTAAAATAAAATAAATAAAAAACTTTAACCTAAATAAAATAAAATAATAAAATAAAATTAAAACCTAAACCTAAACCTAAAAATAAAATAAAATAAACTAATAAAAATAATGTAAAATAAATAAATAAAAACCTAAACTAAACCAAAAAAAATAAACTTAAGAATAAAAAACCTAAATAAAATAAAAACTAAACATAAAATAAAAATATAATAAACCTAAAATAAAATAAATTAAAAACTTAAGCATAAAAAATAAAAGCTAAATAATAAACTAAAAAGAAACTTAAACCAAAAATAAAAATAAAATAAACAATATAAACTAAACCTAAGACTAAATTAAAACTAAACTAAAATAAATAAAACCTAAACTTAAACCTAAACAAAATATAATAAAATAAACTAAAAATAATTCTAAACTTAAACTAAAAAATAAAACTTAAAAATAAACCTAAAATGTAAACCTAAAAAAATAAAATAAAAACATAAACCTAAAAATATAATAAAATAAAAAATAAAAAATAAACTAAAATAAAAGAAATAAAATCCTAAACCAAAATAAAAAATAAAATAAACCTAAAAGTAAAACCTAAACATATAATAAAAATAAAATCAACCAAAAATAAAATAAAATAAAAACTAAATAAAAACCTAAACTTGAATAATAAACCTTAAAATATAACTTAAAAAAAATAAAACATAAACCCTAAATTAACAAAAAAAAAACCTGAACCTAAAATAAAAATAAAATAAACCTAAACCTAAACTGAAATAAACTAAACTAAAACTAAACCTAAACCTAAACTAAATAAAATAAACAAAACTAAAAATAAACCAAAATCAAAACTTAAAAAGAAAACCTAAAATTAAACCTAAAATCTAAACCTAAAAAAAGTAAAATAAAAGCCTAAACCTACACCTAAAAATAAAAAAAATTAATTCTAAACCTAAAAAATAAAATAAAAATAAAACTAAACTAAAAAAATTAACATAAACCTAAACTTAAACCTAAAAAATAAACTAAAAAAACATAAACTAAACTAAATAAACAAAAAATAAATAAACTAAACCAAATAAAAATAAAAAATAAACCTAAATAAAAATCTAAAATAAACTAAATAAATTAAATAAAGCTAAACCTATGAGTTTCTTTAATTAAAAAAAATCTTTAAACCCTAAACCCTAAACACTAAATCCTAAACCCTAAAACCTAAACCCTAAACCCTAAACCCTAAACATTGAACACTAAATCTAACCCCAAAACCTAAAAACACCTGACATTAAACCCTAAACCCAACCCTGGACCCACAAAAACCATGATTCTTCCCAAACCAACCCTAACCTAAACCAGGCCCTAAACCCCAATCTAAACCCTACTACCCTTCCCAAAACCCTGACATCTAAATTCTAAAACCCTAAACCCTAAAGCTAGTCTAAACCCTAAACATTAAAAACCCAAACATACAACCCTAAACCCCCAGGCCACTAAACTAAACTTAAACCTAAAAAATAAACTAAAGTAAAAAACCTGAATTAAGATAAATAAACCTAAAGTAAATTAATAAAACTAAATAAAAATAAATAATAAACATAAATAAAAATAAAAAATAAAATATATTAAAATAAATAAAAAATAAACTAAATAAATTTAGACCAACCAGTTTACTTAAAGTTTTTAAAAAAAAACCTAAACCTTAAATCCTAAACCCAACCCTAAATCCTAAGCCTTAAACCCAAACCCTAAACCCTAAATCCTGTACCTTAAATAACCCTAAACCCTAAACCCCCAAACCCAAACTCTAAACCCTAAACCATAAAAGCATGACCTAAACCTAAACCTTAAACCCTAAATCCTAAACCAAAACCTAAAACCCAAAGCATAAACCTTGAATCCCTAAACCCTAAACACTAAACCTAAAACCCTAACACTAAACCCTAAACCCTAAACCCCTAAACCTAAACTAACTAAATAAATTAAAAAATAAACCTAAACCCTAAAACCTAATAAACCTAAACCTAAACCTTAACCTTAAGAATATGAAGAACCTTGATGATAGGAACATCACTGTGAACTAGGTTCAGTCTAGATCTGGCGGTGGATATCATAGTGCTAGTGGGGGATCTGATGGTGTTGGTGGACATGGAAGTGGTGGTCAGAGTAGTGGTTTTTATGGAGGCGGGAAGAGCGATGGAGATTATAGTTGTGGTAGTGACGGAGAGAGAGATCAGGGATATGATGGTGGATCCCACTACTTGAGAGGTGGGGGTGTTCTGATGCGAATTGGAGAAATTTAAGAGCAAAGCGATTGATATAAACATGGGCTGTTTCTGGTAGATAGTTAAATCTAGGTTTTAATTTGCTCTATGTGTTCTCATTTTTGATCTATGTCGTTAGTGTCTTAAAACTTGTGTTACTTGGTTGATGAAATCAAAATAAGAAATGTTGAATCAATTTGTTCTCGTTAAAAAGAACAAAAAATATTAAATCCTAAACTAAAAACTATAAACCTAAAACTTAAACCCTAAAAACCATAAAAAAAACCCTAAACCCTAAACCCTAAACCCTAAATCCTAAATAAATATTAAAACCCAAACCCTAATCCACCCTAAACCCTAAACCTAAACCCCCCCAAACCCTAAACTAAAAAACTCTAAACCCAAAAAATAAAAACCTAAACCTAAACCTAAACCTAAAATGAAAAAAATAATAATAACTAAACAAAAATAAAATAAATAAAAACCTAAACTAAACTAAAAATAAAAAACCTAAATAAAAGAAGAACTAAACCTAAAATAAAAAATAAATTAAACCTAAAATGAAATAAAATAAAACTAAATAAAAACTAAATTAAAATGGAAATAAAAATAAAACTAAATAAAAACTAAATAAAAATGGAAATGAAAATAAAACTAAATAAAAAATAAAATAAGTTAAAATAAATAAAAAATACACTAAATAAATTTAAGCCTACTACTTTACTTAATTTAAAAAAAATAAAAAAATAAAAAAACCCTAACCCTAAACCTACAACACTAAACCTTAAACCCTAAACCCTAAACCCTAAAACCCTAAACCCTAAATCCTAAACCTTAAACCCTAAAATGACAAACCCTAAACACTAAAACCTAAACCCTAAACCCTAAACCCTAAACCTAAAAACCTACAACCCTAAATTGTAAACCCAAAAAATTATAAAATTAAACCTAAAATAAATAAAACCTAAAAATCAAATAAATATAAAAATCTAAAAATAAATAAAATAAAATAATTAAAATAAAAACCTAAACTAAAACCTAGACCTGAACCTAAACCTAAAAATAAAATAATATATAAAATAAAAATTAAACTTAAATAAAATAAATAAAAACTTAAACTAACCTAAAAAATAAATAAACCTAAAATTTAAAAACCTAAATAAAATAAAATTAAAATTAATATAAAAATAAAATAAAATAAAAATAAAATAAAATAAAAACTAAATAAATACCAAACCTTAAAATAAACAAAATAAAATAAACCTAAACCTAAACTAAAATAAACTAAAGTAAAATAAATAAAACCTAAACCAAAAATAATCAAAACCTACATAAACTAAATAAAATAAAATAAACTGAAATTAAACCTAAACCTAAACTAAAAAATAAAATCATAAAGTAAACCTAAAATAAAAATTGAAAACCTAAACTTAAAAAAATGAAATAAAATCTAAATTTAAACCTAAAAATAAAAAATAAAACCTAAACCCTAAAAAATAAAATGAAAATAAAATTAAACTAAAAAATAAACCTAAACATAAACTTAAGCCTAAAAACTAAACTAAAATAAGTAAACTAAAATAAATAAAATAAAAAATAAACCTAAATAAAAATTAAAATTAAAATAAACTAAATTAAATAACAAATAAACTAAATAAACCTAAACCTAATAGTTTTTTTAATTTTAAAAAAACCCCTTAAACCCTAAACCCTAAACTCTAAACCCTAAATCTTAAACCCTAAACACTAAAACTAACCCTAAACTCTAAACCCTAAACCCTAAGCTCACATAATAACCCCAACACAAACCACTCCTAAACCTACCAAAAACCTTAATCCACTAAATCATAACCACACTACTCCAATCCAAACCTTAAACCCCCCAAACTCTAAACCCTCAAACCTAAACTCTAAACTCACCACCCTAAACCTACCATAAACTTAAACCCTAAACACAAACCTACAAAAAAAACCCAACAACCCCTGGCTCCTCGGCAATTTTGTGTTCCCCTTGGTGGTTTGGCCTATCTCGTAATTGCCTGCAGCATCTGGTAGTGTCATCCCAGATGTGACATCCTTGGATTAGAGCAATGGCGAGGCTGGTCTCACTGAATCGACTCTGACAGCTTTCTCTCTGGGTTTTTGGATTTAATTACTGCTATTGTTAAATCATTCAAAGAGGCTTTATTAGGTAAGATCCCTAGCTCAAATGCTTCGATTAATCTCATTTAGACATCTTATCGATTACGTAGTAATGTGTTGGTCGATGTTGAGAAACTTGCTAAGCCCTTCGAGTTCACTTTGGTGGGTAAATTCTCCCTTAGACGCCCGACTCTTGATAATATTCGCTCCTTCTTTCATAGTATAAAATTATCGGGTACTTTCTCTATTGGAATGATCGATCCCCGTCATATTCTTATTCAACTCTCAAATGATTTAGATTATTCGGGTTTTTTTCTCGTTCTTACTTTGTGCATAATTGTCATATCACATTTGAGAAATGGGCCTCTTTGATGTCAAATAGGAATCTCCCATTGTCCCTCTTTGGCTTGCTTTTTCTTGATTATGTCACTCATCAAGTTTTGTTTGCTGTTGGCGGCCTTTTTGGTAGACCTCTCCAAATAGACCAAGCAATGACCACTAGATCTAGGCCTTCTGTCGCTTGTATTCTCGTTAAGATAGACATCACAAAAAAATATCCCAAAGAGATTTGGATTGGCTCCAAAAAATTTGGATATAGTCAAAAAGTCAAATTCGAAAATTTTCCTATCTTTTGCACTCACTGCAAGATTCACGGGCACGATCACTCAGAGTGCTTTATATTTCATCCTAATCTCAGAAAAAATTTACCACAGAATATGAACACCATTAATGGAACTGGGAAAACCAATACTCTAGCATATGTGCCTAAAAATACTCCAAAAGTGCCTCTCCTCCCCTCTCCTCATCTATCTATTGGAAAACACTCGACCTTGGTACTAAAACAGGCATTGAGGGGTGGCCACCAATGGTAATATACCTAACCTTACCCCTGTAATAATTTGGTTTCCCATGATAGCTCTTTGCTTCATTAAATCCTACTAAAATTGAATGGTAGCCTTATATTGGACACCCAATTAAACAATTTGAATGGGAATCATATAATGGACCAAAATAATGATGACCCTATGGCTTCAGAACATATTGAGAAAGATATTTGTATTACGAATGGTGCCAGAACTTCCCCATCTATTTCCCTTCAGAGTGATAATCAATTGCACCTAATTTCTCACACTCTATCCGATACAGAAGAAGGTGAAATCCGTTCTTCTAAAACATTGATAGATTCTTCTATTATTCCGGAACCCAAAATTCAATCCCTTTCTGATGGAGATAATTTGGATTCTGATAGACCCTTTCAAATTGTTAAAAACAAAAAACCCTACAAAGCAAAATTTTCTAATAATAACTTCTCTAGAACCACTCGCTCTTCTTCCACCCCCACACAAGTAATGTGTCTTAATTTCTCTCCTATCTTTCCTTTCTTTTTTCCTTTTCCCTTTTGGTTGTCTCCTTATGATTAATTTTCTTATTTGGAATATCCAGGGTTGTGGGTCTCTTCACATCGTCGTGTTAGGAGTCTTTGTCGTGCTCATAATATCAAGTTACTTGTTCTTATTGAACCTTTCATTAATTCTTCCAAGATTGCTTTTTTCACTAGATCCCTTGGTTTTCATAATTTATTTTTCAATCTTAATAATAAAATTTGGTGCTTTTGGCACAACTCCATCACCATTTCCATCATTGATGATCTTGACCAATTGGTTAATGTCAAAATCTCCTTAGGTGACTTATCGCTTTTGGCTCTTTTATCTATGCTTCTTGAGTGGTAGGAACATCCTTTGGAATCACTTACACACCTTGCTTCCTCCCTTCCACGGTTGGTTGGAGGTGACTTCAATACTATCATAGCTAGTTTAGAAGAGGATGTACTCTAACCTTCATTCCATGGAGGACTTCTCAAATATGATCCTTGATTGACGATGACATTGGTTTCACGGGTCTAACTTCACGTGGCACAACTCTAGACTTTGGTGTCTTGATAGGACCCTCTTTAATTCTCTATCATTAGTGGCCTACCAATGTTGAGCATTTGAGCGTAACTTTGTCGACCATGCTCCTCTCTTGATTTCCTTCAAAAATCCCCCCACCTACTCCCCTCTCAGATTTCAAAATATGTGGACCCAACATAGTGACTTCACCAATGTCGCTCTCAATAATTGGATGGCTCCTATTTTCTCGGATAATTCTGTTAAAGGTATGACTCGTCTTTGGCTTAAGCTCAAAAGACTTAAACAAAATCTCAATTGGTGGAACAAACACATTTTTAAAAACCTTTTCACAAATCTTAAAGCTATGGAACAAGAGGTTTGTTCCCTTGAAGAGGTCGTCTCAATCCCGTAAACTTGAGGAGTTGAACATTGCCAAGAATAACTTGGTTAATTATCAAAACATGGAAGAAACCTATTGGCGTCAAAAAGCTGCAAGCAAACATATTGCTGATGGTGAAAGAAATACCAGGTATTTTCATGCCATTTGTAATAAAGGGAAAGCCTTAAACTCGATTAAGAAAATTAAGAACTCTAATGATGAATGGATAACCGATAACAATGATATTAAGGATTCTGTCATACATCATTTCCAAACTTTATTAAATTCTAATCCATTGCTGGGAACTTTATCTAACACCCATCTTATCCCTTCTATGATTAACAATGAGGATAATCATCTACTCACTATGTGCCCTTCTGAAGAAGAGATTAGTAATACCCTTAAGAACATGAACAGACTCATTCTGTACGGCTATATCTTCTTTCAGCATTGTTGGTCATTTATTAAAATTGACTTAGTTGATGTTGTTATTGATTTCTTTGATGGCAATCCTATTCCCATAATAGCACTTGTATTGTCCTTATTTCCAAAACTAACAATCCAGAATCTTGGCGATTTTAGACCGATTAGTCTTTGCACCTTTTTCAAAACTCATTGCTAAAATAATAAATAATAGGCTTAGTCCTTTGCTTCCTAAAATCATCTCCCCAAATCAAACTGGTTTTGTTAAACATAGAGTAATATCGGATAATATTCTTCTTGCTCAAGAGCTGGTTCATGACCTTGATGTCCCTACTAGAGGAGGCAACATCTTATTCAAACTGGACATCGCTAAAGCATTTGACAAACTCTCATGGGATTTCTCTTTCAAATCCACAATTTGCTTGGTTTTTCGATAGTTTTATCCGGATTATAAAAGGTGTATCGAATGTCGGTTTTGGTTATCATGAATGGCGAGTCCATAGGTTTCTTTCCTTCTAGCCATGGTTTGAGGCAAGGTGACCCACTATCACCTTCTCTTTTTATCATCGCTATTGAATACCTGTCTAGGAGCCTTAACAATCTTTTCACTAATAATCCTAATATGTCATTTAAAACTCATGGAGGTTTTCCTATTTCTCATCTTAGCTTTGCAGATGATTTCATTATCTTCTGCAACGGCTCCCTTCAACATGTTAAAACCATTAAGAACCTTCTAAATGATTTTGGTAAAGTTAGTGGTCTTTTTCTTAATGAAGGAAAATGCGCTTTTATTCCTTCACTAAGATTCCTTAATTAACCAAATATCCAGAATTACTAATTTTAAGCAAAATCAACTTCCTCTTAATTACCTAGGGGCTCCACTTTTTAAAGGCCAAAAAAGATCACACCTTTTTGATGATCTAATTCAAAAAATTTCTAACAAAATTTCGGTTTGGGAATTTCATTTACTCTCTTTCGGTGGTAGGCTTACCTTGATCAAGAGCACCCTAAATTCCATGCCTATATACCTTCTTCAAACCATTGTGCCTACCAATTCTACCATCAATAGAATTGAGCATCTCTTAAACAAATTCTTCTGGGGAACCAATACCTCCTCTAAAAGAATGCACTAGTCATCTTGGTCTAAAAGTTGTGGTACCCTTGAGAGGGAGGTCCAGGATGTAAATCCATCAAAGAAGTTATCAATGCCTTCTCCTACAAACTTTGGTGGAATTTTAGGAGAAAAATAGTCTTTGGACGAATTTCATGACTTCTAAATATTGCCGGGGTAAATCCTCTCATTTGTCCCTTTAAATCGGTGATTCTCACTGTGGAGAAGACTTTGTTCTCAAATGGGATGTTAAATCCTTAATTTTTTGGGGCATAAACTCTGGCAATTCCTTCTTTTGGCAAGACAACTGGAGTGGTGGTGGATCCATGGATGACTTACTCTACACTCACTCCACTTCCGCTATTAGAGTTAATTCATTCTGGAAAAACCACAAGTGGAACATTAGTAAGATTACTGATTATATTCCTTCCACTTTCTTAAATATGATTACTAATATTCCTATCACTCCTAACAATCATGATCAGATTATCTTTAAGCTATCTCATAATGGGGATTTCAACCTTAAAAATGTGTGGCTTCACACTAAAGACACTCACGATTCTTCAATTGTGTTCTCCAAAATTTGGAATAACAATATCCCCTCTTCTTACTCTGTTCTCACTTGGCGTATCCTTAAAAACTTTATTCATGTTGACTCTTTGTTGTGGGGTAAAGGGTTTTATTTACGATCTAAATGTCAATGTTGTTCCCATATTGAGAATGTTAACCATGTTTTTGTTAATGGGGCTATTGCATCTAAAATTTGGATTTGGTATGACGATCTCTTCAAAACTATCAATTTTAATTGTACTCTTACTATATATCAACTTCTTGAAGTTTACTTTGACAATGCCATTAAAGGTCATATTAAAATCATAATCACCATTACTCTTATTTGGTTCATATGGATGGACCAAAATGAAGTTAAACATCGTGGGATTCGTATGAATCACATGAGGATTATTACTAAAACTAAAAATAAAATTTGTGACTTGTTTAAAGCCAATTTAATTCATCACAAACATTTTAAAAGATGTAGATCTATTGCCAATAAACCTCAACCTTCAGCCTCTTATCAAAATGATAGAATGGTTTTTGGAAAAACCTCTTGATCATATTATTAAAATTAATCTGGCTCACGTCTCGATAATGGCTCACGGTTGTGGAGGCATTTTCGATTCTAAGGGTATAGTCCTATGTGCATTTGCTTATCCCCTTATTTCCGGCCTCCCTTATCTTGAGCTTATGGCAGTCCACAAAGCTCTTGAAATTTGTCTTCAAAATGGCTGGCTCAATATTTGGATAGAGGTGGATGCTCTTCTACTGATTGACCTTTTGACTTCTACCAATATGAGCAACGCTTGTTTGTATTACCTCCTCAAGCAAACTAGGGCTCTTCTCTCTCAAATGAATTTTACCATCACTCATGTTTGGCCTGAAGGTAACGCCTGTGCTGATTACCTTGCTAATCTGGGTGCAAGATTAGATAGTATCACCCTCTTTGATCAATTTACAATACCCAAATACTTTTAGTGCAGTTAACTTAATTCCCGACTTCCTTACCTCAGAATCTAATTCTCCTCTTTGTTTTCCTTTTTTTTCTGGTTTTCTATTTCCTTATGTTATTTATGGATACTCCTCATAGATATCATTGCTGTCTTGTGCTCTTTACCATGACTTGCTGCCTTTACCCTTTCTCCTTTAGTTGGAAGATCTCTATTTTTGACATTTACAATATTATGGGCGATGTTGAACTATATGCACATCAATCTCTTGAATTGGAAGTTGAGCTTTGTGTTACATTCTTGGTTTTATAACTGCAATCCCACTTGGGATCTTGATGATTTCTTAGATTATTGGATCCTAACCAACTTAATTTGGTTTTTTATGTCTTTGGACCCCTTACGGTAAGATCTTTTGAATTCATTTCCTATTTGTGAGGTCTCTTTGGTGGGATCTTCTGGGTGCTTTCTTTTCTCCCACCTTCTATGGATGTTCTTTGTAGGCTTTCTCGTTCTTCTGACCTCCTTACCCTTAATAATTATCATTGTGCGAACTTTGATAGTACTTCTTGGTTAACCTTTATGTAACTCTTATTTGTCTTGTTTTCGCCTGGATGGAGTTTCTTCAGATTGTTCCTGGTTGTTATATTCAAGAGAACCTTTCTGTGCAGGAAGCTTTTCAGATTGGGGCTTTGGTCTTATCTTGCACCCTACAGGAATGGGCTTTCATGTTGGCCTTTCTTTACCCTTTTTTTATGTTCCTCTTTCTGTCCCTGCTGCTAACTGTTGGGTTACTGTTGGTCTTCCCTGCAGCTCTTATCCTTGGCAAATCTGGCTTAATGTGACTAATCATCCTGCTAATGCTTTGAATGTCCCTTATTAGATTGGCTTGTGGTGGGGAGTTTTCTTCCCCACCCTATCTTTATATATGCTTTTGGGGTGCCTTGGTTGTTGGCTGCACTGGATTAATACTCTACAGGCTGTTTCTAGGGTTTTGGTTTATTTTGTTCAGCAAGATGTTGATAATTGCTTGGTTGGTTTTGTTTTGAACCCCGTTAAACTTGTATCAATTGCACGGTTTATCCTGGATGGGTGGTTTTATGGCAAGCTAGCTGGTTTTTGTTGTCTTGATTGTCTAAGGTTTTGGTGTTTTGGTGTTTCTTTGCACTCAAGATACTTATTCCTATGTTATATCTTCTTGGCTATTAACTATGGCATTGTCTACTCTGATTGAGAGGCTTGGATGGTTTTGTCCTATTTGTTGTGTCCTGGCTAGTTTTTGCCTTGGTTACCTATTATATTGTTTTGTCTGGATTCTAATGATATTTTTCATTTGAATACAATTTTTGATCCTTTTTGGGTTCCAATGTAATATCCTCTCTATTGGGATTGGCTCTGATTGGCTCTCGATTGCTGTCTTTTTTAACACCGGTAGTTTTCGTGTTGGTTATCTTTATCGATATGATTAAGAGTTTCAAGCTATCTTTGTCCAGATTATCTCTTTGTTTTGGTCATTGGTGTATGCAGCTTTCCTGAATTATGGTACTATGTTGTCCCTTGTTGTCTTGGTATTTTGTCTTCTCGCCTTGGCTATTTTTTAGTCTTGGTTATTTGCTATCTGCTTTTTTGGATTCTAATGTGGATCCTAATTTGTATTTACATTGCACTAGCTATTTTGTTATTTATTGCTTTCTCCTGCCTTATATTTCTATCTAGGGTATATTATTGTTTCTATTCCCAACTAGGACCTGAATGGCTTGTGCTCCTCTTGTCTTTTGTCTTGGGATCTCACGAATGCAATCTTTATGCCCTTTCATGTCTTGGCTTTTTGGCTCTTCTGTCTTTGCCTTTTACTCTTGGTTATCTCGTCTTTTCGATTCTCATATGGAAATTATTTGGACTCCCAATTTTTCTAATGGGACGGTGAGTTAGTGCTTACTCCTTGGAATATAATCTCTATTAAGGGTGGTATTATGAACTGTTTCTCTTTTTTCTTTATGGTTTAGTTTCTTGGCTTTTGTTGCCATGCTTGATGTTGCCATCTTAAGCTGCTATTTCTATTTTAATGTTGAGACTCATTTCAATTCACTTGTTGATTTTTTTTTATGGCGGGTTCCAATGTTTTATTAGCTGTTTGGCTATTGGGGTTGGCTTTTCGATTGCTCGTGCAATTTATCTCCTATTTTTTCTGATCTGCATCACCTGCTACCTCATTTTTTTTGTTGGTGTTGAGTCTTTAGCTTATTCGAAGAATGGTATTATGGCCGTTTAGTACCTTTCTATCTTGGATGTTGTTGCCTTTTCTTTGTCTTGTTCTCTGATTGATTGTTGATCCGATTATAAATGGAGGCCTTGAATCTGCTATTGGGTTGCTAACTATTTTTTCGGGTACTAATTTTAGTTGGTTGCGGTTCATTCCCTGTTGAGCTATGCGTCTTCCTTTACTATTGCTTTCTGGACATTAATAAGGGGATTGTTTCACGGTTGTTTCTGAAAGATTCATTTACATATCATGTGATTGGGATGGTGTTAATTATAGGCTCATTGACTTATTTAAGTTTTACAAGTTGTCTCCTCGTAATTTTCTTATGGAGGGATTATATCTTTGAACTAATTTCTTTCCGAATATGGCTATTCATGAGATTCTAAGATGGCTCACTCACTTATGTTTATGTATTCTCATGTCAAGATGGCTATATTGATGATATTTTTCTTGAATGAGACTCCTTATCCTTGACTCTTAGCAATTGCCTATAGATATGATTTTGCTTAGGTTTGTAGGTAATAAAGCTCACAAGAATATCAACAACTGGATGCTTCCTTCTCACAGGTTTCTTGGCTATGATGGCTGTGATGTTCTCACTCCTTTTTGGTTTGGTAGTAGCTCATGTGATGTAACCCTTCTGCTGAAGTTTGGATGCTCATACTTGCATCTACCCCAACATGGTGTGATTGAGCCTGAGCCTTCTCTATCACATTTCCTTATTATCATACTCATATTATATTATTTCCTTCTACCTTTTTGTCTATATTACCTTAACTATTCTAATCTCTCTCTCTCTCATTATAACTTTGCAGGTGTTTCTCTCTTTTTATCTTGCAGGTTTGCTCCATATTACCAAGCACTCTTACAACCATCAAAGCATTGGTCTTAACCTTCCTTTAGCCTATTATGTTAATCATATTGTATCTTTTGATTGCTTTAATGTTTTCTTTTGCTCTTGGATGTACTTAGATAGGGATTTACTCCTTAGGTTGATTGTAGCTCTTTGAGCAGTAGTTTCAGAGTTTATCCCCTTTAAGGACTCTGTAACCCTTTTTTTGTGGCAATAAAATACCCCCGCATCATGGGGTTTCCCTAAAAATAAAAAAATAAAAAAATAAAAATAAAAACCCTAAACACGAAACCCAAAACCCTGAAAACCTAGAAACATAAACCTAAACTAAATAAAACATAAATATAAAATAAATAAAAAACCTAAACATAAATAAAATAAAATAAAATAAAAACCTAAACTAAAACCTAAACCTAAACCTAAACCTAATACTGAAATTAAATTATAATAAAAAATAAAATAATTAAAAACCTAAACTAAACTAAAAAAAACAAAACCTAAAAAAGCTAAAATAAAATAAAAATTAAATGTAAACAAAAATAAAAAATAAAAAATAAAATAAATAAAAAATTAACTAAGTAAACCTAAACTTACTAGTTTTCTTAATTTTTATTAAAAAAAATGCTAAACCCTAAGCCCTAAACCTTAAACCCTAAATCCTAAACCCTAAACCATAAACCTAAGATAAAGTAACTAAATAAATTAAAAAAAAAATCCTAAAGCCTAAAACCTAATAAACCTAAACCTAAACCAAAACCCTAAGAATTGGTAGAACCTTAGTGGCAGGACCATCACCGTCAACCAGGATCAGTCCATATCCGATGGTAGAGGCAAAGGTGGAGGCGACAACTATAGCAGTGGTGGTGGGGAACAGTGGTGTTTATGGTGGCAGGAGGAGCGACGTAGTTTACAACCGTGGTGGTGGCAGAGGGAGAGATCGAAGATATGATGGTGGATCCGGCTACTTGAGATGCCAGGGTGGATCTGATGGGAACTGGAGAAATTGAAAAATGGTCGATACGTTCTCCTGCTTTTGAAACTGTCTTTATAGTAGAGACAGTTCTCATTATCTAGGGTTTTTGATTTGCTCTATGTGTGCTCACTTTTGATCTATGTCGTCACTTGTGTCTTAGAAAACTTGTTGTGTTACTTGGTTGATGAAATCACAAAGAAGAAATGTTGAAACTGAATTTGTTCTTTATTAAAAATAATAATAATAAAAAACCCTAAACCCTAAACCTAAACCTAAACCAGAAACCTTAAGCCCTAAAAACCTTGAACCCTAAACCCTAAACCATAAAACTGTAAAACCCTAAGCCCTAAACCCTAAGCCTTAAAACCTAAACCATAAACCATAAACCTACAAATCTTAAATAAACCCACACTAACCACACCTAAACTAAATAAAACCATAAACCCATAAACCCTAAACCTACCCACATAAAACAAAACCCTAAACCCAAAACTAAACTCTAAACTCCACTAACCTAATCAAAACTAAACCCACCTTCACTAAAACTTAAACCCTAAAACCCTAAACCCTACTAAACTCCTGGGCCCTAAACCCTACTAACCTACACTAAACCCTAAACCCTAAACCACAACTGGGCCATAAACCCACCTAATCCTAAAAAACCAAAATCCTTAAATAAAAAATAAAATAAAAAAATAAATAAACCTTAAACCTTAAAATAAAATAAACTAATTAAAATAAATTAAAATAAAGTAAATAAAGACTAAACTAAAAATGAAATAAATCTTACAAAACCTAAATGAAACTAATAATAAAAAACTTAAAATAAACCTATAATAAAAAAATAAAAACTAAATAAAACATAAACCTAAAATATAAACTTAAAAATAAATAAAATAAATAAAAACCCTAAAAAAAACTAAACCTAAAATAAAATAAAATAAACCTAAACATAAACTAAAATAAACTAAACTAAAATAAATAAAACCTATTCCTAAACTTAAATTAAACTAAACCTAAACCCTAAACTAAATAAAATAAAATAAAATAAAAATAAGCCTAAACCTAAAGTAAAAAAATATAACCTACAAATAAAATTAAAATAAAAACCTAAACTAAATAAAACCTAATAGTAAAATAAATAAGAAAACCTAAACCTAAATAAAATAAAAATATAAAATAAAATAAAAACACAAAATACAACATAAACGTAAACCTAAACCCAAAAAGAAAAAAAACAAAACTAAAATAAAATAAATATAAACATAAACTAAAATTAAAAATTAAAAACCCTAAATAATATAAAACCTAACTTAAAATAAAAATGTAATAAACCTAAAATAAAATAAAATAAAAACAAAATAAAAACCAAAACCTAAAAAAATTGAAAAAATAAATAATAAATAAATAAATCCTAACCCTAAACCCTAAACCCAAGCCCTAAACCCCAAAACCAATAACCCTAAACCCCAAACCCTAAACCCTAAAAAGATAAAAACCTAAACCTAAACTAAATAAAACCTAATAATAAAATAAATAAATAAATAAACCTAAACCATAATAAAACAAAAAATAACATAAAATAAAAAAATAAACAAAAAGCTAAACTTAAATATAAAAAAGAATAAAATAAATTAATTAAATAAGAACCTAAACTAAACTAAAAAAATTAAAAAACCTAAATAAAATAAAAACTTAACCTAAAATAAAAATAAAATAAACATATTAACAAAATAAAAACTAAATAAAACTTAAACCTAAAAAAATCCAAAAATAAAACCTAAAAATAAATAAAATATAAAATCTAAACCCTAAACTAAAAAAATGTAAACCTAAAATAAAAATAAAATAAACCTAAACCTAAACTAAAACTAATAAAACCTAAACCAAAAAACTAAAATAAACTATACCTTAACCAAACACTAAAGAAAATAAAATAAATTAAATTAAAAATAAATCTAAACCAAAACTATAAAATAAAATCTTAAAATAAACCTAAAATAAAAACCTAAAACCTAAACCCCAAAAAATAAAATAAAAAACTAAACCTAAACCTAAAAATAAAAAATAAAACCTTAACCCAAAAAAATAAAAATAAAACTAAAATAAAAAATAAACCTAAACATAAACCTAAACCTAAAAAATAAACAAAAATAAAAAACCTAAACTAAAATAAAGAAACATAAAATAAATAAATTAAATTAGATAAAAATAAAAATTAAATTAAACTAAAATAAATAAAAATAAACTAAATAAACCTAAATCTACCGGTTTACTTAATTTAAAAAAAATCTTATACCCTAAATCATAAACACTAAATCCTAAACCCTAAACCCTATACCTACAACCATATACCCTAAACCCTAAAAAGCCCTAAATCCTAAACCCTAAACCCTAAACCCTAAACAATAAACCCTAAACCCTATACCCTAACCTTAAACCCTAAACTCTAAACCCTAAACCCTATACCTAAACTTAAACCTAAAGTAACTAAATAAATTAAAAAGTAAACCTAAACCCTAAAACCTAATAAACCTAAACCTAAACCCTAAAACCTAAAAAACCGAAACCTAAACCCTAAAAATGGGAAGAACCTTGACGGCAAGAGCATCATCGTCAACCAGGTTCAGTCTAGATCTGGCGGTGGAGGTGAAGGCTAATGCGACCATTATCTCAGTGGTGGTGGGGGATCTGGAGGTGCTGATGGATATGGAGGTGGCAGTCGGAGCAGTGGTGGTTATGGAGGCAGGAGGAGAGACGAAGGTTACAGTTGTTCTAGTGGCGAAAGGAGAGATCGGGGATATGATGGTGTATCCCACTACTCGAGAGGTCTGGGTGGTACTAATGGGAACTGGAGAAACTGAAGAACGACGATTCAATCTGATAGAGACAGTTCTAGTTATCTAAAGTTTTAGATTTTCTCTATGAGTGCACATTTTTTATTTATGTCTTCACCTGTGTCTTACGAAACTTGGTCTATTACTTGGTCGATGAAAATGAAAAGAAGAAATGATGAATATGAATTTGTTCTCTTTTAAAAAAAAAACCCAAAACCCTTAGCTAAAACTTGAATCTTAAACTTAAAATGTAAATGCTAAACCCTAAACCCTAAAATATAAACCTTAAACCCTAAACCCTAAACCTGAAATCTTAAAACCTAAACCCTAAACTCTAAAACCTACAACCCTAAATCCTAAACCCTAAACTCTAAACTTTAAACTATAAAAACCTAATCCTAAACTTAATATTACCTATAAAATAAATATATATAAAAACCTAAACCTAAATAAAATTAAAAAATAAAATAAAATAAAAGCCTAAACTAAAACCTAAAACCTAGACCTAAAAATAAAATAAAATAAACTAACAATAATAAAGTAAATTAAAATAAATAAAAACCTAAACTAAGCTGAAAAATAAAATAAACCTAAGAATAAAAAACCTAAATAAAATAAAAACTAAACGTAAAATAAAAACAAAATAAATCTAAAATAAAAAAAATAAAAACCTAAGCCTAAAAAATAAACCATGAAATAAAACCTAAACCCTAAACAAAAAAACCTAAACCAAAAATAAAAAAAAACAATATAAAATAAACCTAAACCTAAACTAAAATATACTAAACTAAAAAAATAAAACCTAAACCTAAACTAAATAAAATAAAATAAAATAAACTAAAAATAAACCTAAACCTAAACCTAAACTAAAAAATAAAAGCTAAAAATAAACCTAAAATAAAAACCTAAAACCAATACATAAAAAAATAAAATAAAAGCCTAAACCTAAAAATAAAAAAAATAAATAAAACCTAAACATAAAAAATAAAACTCTACAAAAAAATAAATGTAAACCTAAAAAATAAACTAAAATAAAAACCTAAACTAAAATAAATAAACCTAAAATAAATAAACTAAATTAAATAAAAATAAAAAATAAACCTAAATAAAATAAAATAAATAAAAAAAACTAAATAAACCTAAACCTACTAGTTTACTTATTATTTTATTTTTTTTACAAAAAAAGCCATAATCTCTAAATCCTAAACCCTAAACTCTAAGACCTAAACCATAAAGCCTAGAACCTACAACCCTAAACCCTAAACCCTAAACCCTAAAAAATCCTAAACTAAAACCTTAAACCCTAATCCTAAAATGATAAACCCTAAAACCATAAACTTTAAACCCAAAACCTTAAACCATAAATCCTAAACCTTAAACCCCATCCCTGAACCCTAAACCCTAAACCATAAAACCTCAACCTAAACATAAATTAACTAAATAAGTTAATGAATAAACCTAAGCCCTAAAACCTAATAAACCTAAACATGTACCCTAAGAATGGCATCTCCTTTTGATTGAGGTCTAGATTATTTCTAGTTGGTACTGCTAAGCTTTGGTTGCCCTCTAATTTTGGTGGCTCTTTGTTTTTGTTGGTCTCTTGCTGTGTTGGTTTAAGGATGGTCTGGTGATTGGCAAGCTTCGAAGCTTGCTTGTTTGCCTTTTTCCCTAGCCTCTTAGTTTCCTTGTGAGGGTTTATTGGCTGGTGGTTGCTTGATGGCTATCATATTTTCTAGCCTTTTTCTTTCGATGTTGGCTATCTGCTGTCATGATTATTGGTTGAGCTTGGAATTAGTATTGTTCCTTCTTGGGCTGAGTTACTCTCTCTAGAGATGTTATTTTCTATCTAGTTTTCGTTCCCCTTTATCAAGGATCATTTTACAACCCATCAAAGTGGCTTGATCTCACTTAAGATCAAGTTAGTTTTATAACGGACCAACCAAATTTGCTAAAGGGATTAGTTTTGGGACATACCTCACTGGCAGTGATACCTAGTGGTCCCCATGCTTTGAGTACCTTCACCTTGATGGAACAAAGCAATGGGAGAAGTTTCTTGGCTTGCCTCCCCGCCAAACACCTTAGAGACCATCTTGTGGTCATTTTCCATCGATTTTGGTCGATCTCTAGCTCGACAATGGTGACAGACCTCGAGGATGGTTCATTTGAGGTGACCACCACCCATAGAATATGTTTAGAGAGTCAATTTGACATGAATTGATCTCCCTCTCCTTTTGTCATTAGAGGCTGATAGCTTTTCCACCAACCATAGTGGATTTATGGCTTGTCGATGGAAAAAGCCCATAGGGAGGCTTCGAATTAACTTCCCTTCATCTTGTGGATGTATTGGAATGAAAATATGGAGAGGTAAGGGCATCTCTCCTCTCTTTCCATACATGATTGAAAGCCATATATGGAGAGCTTTAGGTGGCTAAAATTCAGCCATCGGCAATGATAGGCTGGGCGAAATGATTGATTGGGTTCCTCTTGACCTTATGAATGTGTTGAGATGAAGTTCTTGATAGGAGGAGACTTTTTCCTACCCTTTCTCTTATTGGCCAAGAGACTTCTTCATGGAATCTCTCTTGCTTTCTCTCTTGCTGTCCCATGGAAGAAGCCAAGTCTCCCATTGATTTTTGCTTTTTAGAGGCTATTGACTAATTGGAAAGAAGCCAAACTAATTAAGGCTAAGAGGTGGATGAGGTATGGAGGAGGGGATGTGAGATCTGAATTCTTTCCATGGGTTCCAAGACTTCTTCTTTTATGGTTCCACCTCATCCCTTTGCCTTTTCATTTTATGGCTTTTGGCCTCACTACCACAACCCTTAGGTTGGTGTTTGGCTACCCAGATCAAACCCAAGGTGAATTTTAGGTTGAACCCAAGTACATTTGAGTTGGATTGGAGGTTTGAACTCAGTTCATTCCATTTGAATTTGACTTAAATTGAAGGTATTTAAATTATATTTATTTTGATCAATTGATTTAAATTTGAGTTCAATTACTTTTAATTGATGATTTATTATGTTTTAATTTAATTAATTCCTTTAATTTTTGAGTTGATTTTGCATTTCATTTCAATTTAAACCGAAAGTTGATTTCCATTAGGTTCAAATGACCCAATTGGCTTAATTGAATCTTATTTGGACTCCAATCATGCTTAATTACATATATGGAGTAATTTAGAATGATTGATTTCAATTGATAAGGTTAGATGAGCCAATTGACCAAATTGAGTTATAATTGATCAGGAATGATGTTTCATTACATGATTGGGATGATTATAGCACTTGGGTTAGTTCAATTTGGTTTGAATCAAGTTAGGTTTGATTTTATCCATATAGGGTTCAATTAGGTCAGCATGTGCTAGGTAAGCCAATTGGCCAAATTGAGTCTTGATCAAGCCTCAACCAAGTTCAATTGAGATTCCAAGGAGTTTATTTATACTCAATTTGAAATAGTTTAAGTTAATTTTAGATTTAACCCACTCAAATTGGTCATATTAGGTCAACTTGGTCAATAGACAAATTGAACACCAATTTAGTATGGTTTGGATGGATATGAGATCTTGGATATAATGTGATTGATTGGTTCTGTGCATAGGAATTTTAGTTTGAACTTGGGGTAAATGGGTTCCACCTAGTCTAAGTCAGGGTCTAACCCCAGTGTTGAACCCTATGAGTCTCTAGGCTTAGATTGACATTCTCATAACCACTAGAAGTGTCTTAATCATAGGTGAGAAAAACTTTAGCGCCTATGTTGAATCTTAGGACTAAGAAACTGAATGTTAATCTCACAGGAAGTGAGATCAATAGCTTCATTTAATCACCTATTGAATAAAGTAATTAGATTGTAATATATAACAAATATTAAGCCTTGAACTAGCAATCCATAAGCATATTGAATAATTCCATTTTTAGGCACATCTATTATCAAGGTTCCATACTTGAACCCACCATTTTAAAGTACAACCTACTCCATCATATCATTTTAGACTACATAGGAGGCAACCCGAGGTTGATTTGATTTGGTATGTTGTTGCATGATTTATAGTTTTGAGTACTAGTTGCATCTTGTGTAATAGTCTAATATTATTAACAAGTTATTTTTGTGTTGCTAAAAGTAACTATGACCAAAAAAATGTTATAAAGAGGGTAAAGAAGAAGAGGACAAAGAGTCAAAGGAAAAAAAGATTATAAAAATGAGAAGTTCATGTCTTTTTTATGTGTGTTCCATTATTTTATTATAGTCGTGTGTGAGTTTTTTTTAGAAAGATAGTTTTTTTTTACAAAGTTGAAGTGTTTCATATGTAGAGCTAATGCAATGTAGTGTTTAAATTATCATTTTTGTTTTTTTTTAGTATTAAAATTTTATAATAATTATTTGTCCCAGATAATTGTGTCACTTCCTGAAACTTAAAATTTTATATGAAAAGCAAAACTTTTGAATTAAAATAAATTAAATAATAATTTAATTTGAACAATAGAATTTGCATTTAATTTATTAAATAATGAATTATAACTTGTACTATTAATTTAAAATTTCTTATAAAAATTACTAATGTCATATGAGTTAAAAGAATTCTAACAACACCACATATATAAGATTCTTATTGATTTATGGTAATTGGCTTGAAATAAAGAAAAGTCACTATTATTTCAATAACATAATTTTGATTAGTATTTATTGAAGACTAGACCATTTAGTGAAAAATAATAATTCATTTGAATTATGTTGGATATATAGAAGCATGAAAATCATTAATAATTATGGGTTACAAAGCCAATAAAGTGAACTTTTAGGTTAAAAAAAGGAAAAATTAAAAACTAAAAAAGAGAGTAGAAAAACACTTGAGACTGAGTATCACATAATAATAATACTTAGAAATTCTCCAAACAATCTGACCAAGTTAATGAAGTTATTAAAGCAACTAAATGTGTTAACTTTAAGAAATAAAATCATATAATGACTATTTAAATAATAAGTGATGACTAAGTACTTAATGATAACTCAATTAAATTATTACTTTGAGTAAAAATTTAAGCTATTATAGATAAGTTATTTTTTATATTTAATAATGAGTCTTGTAAGTTTATTCTTCAACTAAAACTTCTATTTAGTGATTTTAAATTCTAAAACTTTTATAATCAAATAAATTTATGGATTCATGAAAATACATATGATTACTTGAGGATAAATAATGAATTGAGTTTGGGGGTGTTTGATAAGTGAAATAAGTTAGTGAAATTAACATGTATTTTTAAGTAAAAAAAATGTGATTTTATGATTTATTATCATTATTTTAAGTATATATGATAAGAAATCTCTTCTTAGAGAAATAGATACAGAAATGCAGAATTGTGGTACATCATTGTGGTGTTACATTTACAAAGCAATAAAATAGAGAAGATAGCATCGTGACGCCATATTTACAATGCTGAGGCACCAGACTTCGAGCCACGGTGCTACATTGTATTGCCAAGGTGCTAGAACTAAGAATTTGAAGCTAAAAATCAAAGAGCATAGCATTGTGAAACCACAGAGCTAGTGCCGAGGATCTACAACACAACAGATTTAAATTTAAAGTAGTTTTAGAGCTAGTTTGAGAAGCTGTAACTATAATTTGGGGAGTTAATTTGAAAAGCAAATGAGGGATAGTTTAAAACACATTATTCTATGAGTAGCTCTCTTCTTCTCTTCTTCGGGAGTAAGTATCATGTAGTTTGTGAATGTTAGTGTGTGTGTGTATGTGTGTATATGTTTTGAGGAAGTGTAGATCCATTAAAAGAGGATTCTTACAGGATGATTAAGAGTACAAGCAAATCATAATTGGAAGATCACATCCTAGTTCTTTCTTTCTTTACTCTTAATTTATCTTATATTAGAAATACTCTCTATTTATGATTTTCTCATGTTGATTTATGTACTAATTTTCATTTGAATTAATATATAAGAAAATTATTTAGCTCAAATATTTAAGTTATTTTGCATTTCTCTATGCTTTATTTACTTGTGATCTTGTTAATTGCAATGTTAAAATTAAGTGTGATCTACAAATATCGTAAGATTCCTAGTGGAACAATTAAGAAAAGCAATCAGATAGGAATATGATATTTTAGGTCTACAATCATTTAAAAGAGATGTGGGTAACACAACCACTTAAAATTTAATTAGACTAGAAGAGTTGCTAATTAAAGGGAGTAGTTTGGTTATGTTAATCTAGGCATAGATAATATAACATTGATGTTTCTCATTGACAACAACATATTTTCTAAAAATTTCACTTTAAACTTAGTGCATAGTATTAATCTAAATTTTCATAAATTTAGACTATACTTTTCAAAAAAAAATATTTTTTAAGCAGTAGTTTTACTATTTTTAGTCTTTTTTACTTAGTTGGATAAAAATCAAGGCTAATAATAGATTAGTAATTAATTTAATAAAATTTTCAAACATATCCTTGCAGGAATGATACTCTACTTATCATTAAATTAACTAAATGGCATGTGGATTTGCATACACCATTTTAGAGTAGTCAAGAGATTATCTATATAGCTAGCTCCATACATTTTATTTCATATGCTATCAACATCTGCAATGTCATATGTTAAAGAGACTTCTTGAAGTTTTTACATAAGTGTTGCAGATAGTGTTTGAGTGTAGCATATGAAAAGAGTTTTTGACAACCATCCCGGAATATCTATCTAAGATAATACATAAGACTTGAAAAGATTAAATGAACTCTACTAAATCATGTAACATTTATAGAAATAATGCCTATTACTCACTAGACTTGGACTCAGTAATTGCAAAACCCAAAGAAAAGAAAAGCTTCTTATTCACATCAATGTTAATATCAACTAATGAAGTAACATAATATTTTCTTAATAAAAATGTGTCATTCGAACTCAAGACTTGTAAATAAAAACTCAATCCATAAATGTTAGACCCAAAGCACCAAAAAAAAAGCTGACGAAATAATTACTTGTATTTGTTTGAATTCTATATATATACCCAAGGCTAACAATACAAATAGCTTCCATATACTAATAAAGTTAGAAGTATGTCTCCTCATAGCTTTAGAAGACTAAGTATATTGCCTTTCTACATCCTATACTTTTATGTAAGAAACTTTAATATTAAATTTGGACTCTATGATACTAATAATCTATCTAAGCTTTTTGTCTAATTGCTTGCAAATAAAAGAAGTGATATTATAACAGATGATTTTGGATGTATAATTATGGTGCTCTATAAACATAATATGATGTGTGCACTTATGATAGTGGTTGATATCATAGATTCGCCAAGCTCCATCTAACTATTTCACACTATAAAATCGCAACACATTGATAGGGATGAGTTGGATGATCATATTGTAAGCACTCAACTAAAAGTCTCTTCTTATTTGATGCAATTTTATAATTATCTATGTGGTTAAGTATATAGCATTTATTCAATGCACATTGCAAGTCTAATTTAGTAACAAAATTTATTTTCACTTTCAGCTTATATGGAATAGACTCTCCAAAGATAACATATGCATTAACGTGTAAACCACCACATGCATCTATTATATTCCACCCTTCGATCACTGTTCTACTTTGATGAACTTATTATTTGATATCAATAAGGCACACTTCTAATTTACTTATTGCATGTACAAATTAATTTCAGATTCACTTTAATATTCATCTCTCTCTCTCTCTCTCTCTCTCTCTCTCTCTATCTCTATCTCTCTCTCTCTCTCTCTCTCTCTCTCTCACTCTCTCACTCTCTCTCTTTGAAGTCTTCATGCTTAAATAAACCTTTAAAATATTTAAGAAATTACAAAATGCAAGTTAGGATTAATCACAATAATTAGAATATCAATATTAATGAATTCCATAAACTACATTTTAATTTTTTTTTATAAAATTTTGAAAAAGTTAAGGGAGTGTCAAATAAGGGATGACATGCCAAAATTATAATATTTTTATAATTATTTTAAAACAATTATAAATTATAAATTATTAAAATTTTAGTTGTAATTTTATTAATGTGGAAATCCCAAGCATGCAATATATGAATCACATGGCGAAAAAAAAATTACTAAGGTTTATTATTGTATATTTGAACTATCCTAATAGCTTGAAACCTTTTTAGAGACATAAAAAAATTAATTAAACTAAAGCAGCTAATACTTATTTTTTTATAAACTGAAATTTTCATTAAATTGGATGAAAAACTCTTTATTAAATTTCTCATAGTCAACTACATCTCTAGTAAAAATGATAAGACAATGGGTTGCAAGGTCTAAATATTGTAAAAACTTTTTTAAAATACCCAAAAAAACACTTTAAAAGTTATATCGCTACTAGATATTTTGTAACTAAGATGAATGACTATAATTTCTTCCTTAACCATTCTAGTTTTACAGACTAAGTTCTTTTAGGCCAACATAACCTAAGACTTTACTATATTAATCTTTTTTCACCATAGACCCGCTTAGAGGAACTCAATTTATAGAAATCTTAAGGGAGATAAGATTTTTAAAGAGAAGTGATTATTATTATAATTATTAGTAATCCTATTATTATTATTATTATTATTATTATTATTATTATTATTATTATATCATTATTATTGTTATCGTTGTTATCACTATTACTATTATTGTTATTATTATTACAATTACAATTATTATTGTTAACTAACTTTTAGGTATTTGACAATATAACGCTCATGAATTAATTTAATTACCTCTAGCTTTTGTGCATACTAATTTATTATCATTAAATTAGATTTAAAGACTATTAAATCTTGATTTTAAAACTATAACTATAACAAATTAAATAAATAAATTAAATAAATAAAAAATGATAAATTAGTAAAAAATATAATATAATTTTAAACCTTGATTATGTCTACTAACAAAGAAAAAAAATGAAGCATTAAACATGAATAATACAAAATTAATATAATTAACTGGAAAATTCTTTTTCTATTGTTGAAACCATCCTCTCAGCTTCCCTCAAAATTTTATTAGTCAATCTCCCTCTTATTCCATTACTTATAGCTCCACCAAATGAATGTTTTCTGCTTGAATTGAGGAAATGGAGTCCTATATATAGACTGATTTAATGGATTAATTAATGATAATTAATATTAATTAACACCAAATCATTTTATTTATCCCCTTAATACACAAAAAATTATTTTATCATAATAATTCCACCACAACTTACACATAATTTCAAATTACTCTAATTAAAAACAAACTAGCCTACACCACCTAATCTTTATCATTGGTGATGTGATAGACAAAAAAATGGCCAATAAAATGATGTTTTCTACCAACAAGACTGGCCAGTTAGAGGGCATTTTTAGTTTACGTGGCCTATTATCATTGGTGAAAATGCATTTTGTAAGGGTGTCTTTCCCCACTTTTAAAACTCTTTCCTAACTATGCTCTCTTGCCTAATTCACATTGAATCAACGCTCTTTAAATTTCCTCATTAATAAATTATTGGATATGATTAGCACTATATATTGGCTTTATTTGATATAAATGATGTTTACCTCTATTCAAGAGTTCTATTTCAAAGTATTTTAAAAAAATTGAAAGTGGATGATGACTTTATAGATGAGAAAAGCATCACTTATTAAAAATAGAAGTAAAATCATAATAATTAAAATTGAATCACACTAAGTATCAAGATTAGCTAGCCATCATGCCCTAAACTCCTTTTAGGAAAAAATAAGATATTTTGTAAGGGATTAAGAGTGACTCTCAAATCATCACAAGAAAAATAAACTTGCTTTCTAAACAAAATTCAAAGTGGTTTGACTCATAAAAAAATTGACATAAGATAATGAAAAATTCATTAATAAATAATAAATATAATAAAATTGACAGAAACAAATTTACATAGAAATAAGTAATTAAATATAATAAAAATAATAAATAATAATGAAAAAATTGACATGAGATATGAATCCTTAAAAAACTTTAAAGGGTGTAAGGATAAACCTTTCATAAGGTGTAGAACGATTTAAGATATTTACACAGAGAAGATGCATCATGAAGATCATGCAGCGATTCAAGGAGATTCTGTAGTACAGCAATATCCGATAATTCCACCGTCATTCCTACACCTGTAAGTGGATGCCGCATATTGAATGTGTCTCCCATTAGAAGTGCTCCTAGAGTTGGGGGAGGGCTTGCTAGCATGCTCCTGTTTGGCATGGTCTTTATTTTACCTTTATCAACAGCCGTAATAAAGGCATCAAGCAGTTCAATTGGTATCTGAAACAGGAGTAAATCTATCATAAGATCTACTATAGTGCAATAAGAGATGATATTACTGCAATGAAAATGATGTGTGTGCATGTATATATATATATATATATAAAGAGAGAGAGAGAGAGGAGCATTTTATAATTAGGTAGCATGGACATTTTTGAAATGGAATAGCACAACCCGAACAAGAAATATTAATGATAAAGCACGATAAAAATTAGTACATACTTGGGGTGCTACCACAGTCTTCAGATAATTAGACATATTCTGGTTAGTGATGGAAGGAATTTCTTAGCCAGCTACATCAACCATGCAGCTAACTTCTGTGCTATTTATGGGATAAAATATAATTGGTGAAGGATCTGCCAAAATAACATGCCCATGGTTTGGAAAAGGTAATTTGCAGTACTCCAAGATTAAGCCAACACACGAAGATGGCACTTCTACCTGAACAATAAAGTCGTCATCAAACAACCTGAGCTAGGCATATATATGAACCAATTAAGCCAATGTTGAATAAGGATAGCATCGCAGCATCTACTGACTTTATCTAATTGATAGCCATGAATATTACAAAATGGAGAAATTGAAATTCAAGAATATGATTTACTAGGATAGAAAGATGGGAAGAATGTAATCCTTTCACCTTTGGGGAGCAGAGAGAATGCTGAAGGTTTGAAAGACAACCATCACATACAATTGTGAGGGGAGTAAAAGCTTGCAATTCTTCACCGAATTTATTCTTATATATTACTCCTTTAACGACTTCCTTTTCTTCAAATAGGGATGTGACAGTTCCCTCCACCGTACAAACACATGCTATTTTTTATCCATAATAAGCAAAGGCATACAACATAAGAAGGGGCATCTTACTAAAAGTAGTCCACAATTATGATTAATAAGAACTTGATAATCATTTGGCCATTCAATGCAGTAAAGACAACCAGTAAAAAATGTAAATTTCCTGGATATTAAAATAGAAACTATCCAGTAATACCTAAGAAAAATAAGATTTCAAATACTAAGAGAGTCTCAACTCTAAACCATTGTTCAGATGTTCATCGGAGAAACTTTAACAGCTTGCATACTCATCTAAGAATGTTAAGCTTGAGACATCTAATTAGCTAATATAAGTGTATATAAAACTTCAAAAAAACAAGAAAAGCATCAGTTTCCACATTAATCAATACTTCCATTACTTTTGTTCAACAACAATGAACCTTTTTGTAACTGAACCTAAAAAAAACCAGATTCAATTTTTTTCTAAATTGCTCAAAAAATTGTGGTGGGTTTTTGTATTATTTTGAATTTACTTGATCTCTGAATTAAATTTTGTACAATATTGAGCATAGATTCAATTTTTCTGAATTTCTCAAAAAATTGGTGAATTATGTAAAATTTTTTTCTTTATAAGATACAGATTTTTATAATCCTAACAAAAGTAACATAATGGAGGTAAACTAGTCCAAAAAATTGAAATATGTTTCATTCTTGAGATCGAAAGATCAATCAAGTTTGAACAAAATTGCATAAAGGAAATATAAATAGAATACCAGCCATATGGTGTATTATTAATTGGGTAAAGATGTAGCTTTTTCTTGCATCCTCTGTACAAAACGTCCATTATGAAAGCTCCTACCAGCAACATGTGAACCATATTTCTCCAGAGCTTAGGAGAGTTTAGTACTCTGCCCATCCTTATAAAGTATGTAGCCATAAATTCATTGAGCATCAATTTCTTCAACATAATCTACTTCAAAGAATAAAAAAGCAGTCATCATGACAATGTACTCTAAAGTTCATAAAAATACTTCCTTAAATTGATTATTCATGTGAAAACAATCAATATATGATCAAAACCATGACTATAGCCTCAAGGCCTAACTCAACCAATTTTATGTAGCCACATGATATTAAAAGTTCACCCACAATTCTATGAGGCTCAGTCAAATATCTTTCAATGACCTGGACACAACGACCAGCCTACAAAAAATAATAAAGAAGCAAGGGAGATTAAGCTTTTTAAAGTAACATACAATTTGAATAATATTCTTGGTCAGTAGGGCCTTTAATTGTATATAAATAAAAGTTAGACTATAAAAGAATGGAACTTATACTTTTAAGACCAATTCTTATATTAGCTAAAGAGGAAAATGGTCAATTGCCACATATCACTCACAATGAACAAAAGTACCACTAAGCTTTCCTAAACAAAAGTGTCACATGTTGTAAATGGTTTAATTAAGCATTTACGTGTTTGTCATTTGCTCGTCCTAAAAAAATATTGAGAGAAATACCATATTTTAGTACAGTGAACAACATTTAGAAAATTTTGGACACTATGGGAAATGGCCAATAACACTATATCACATAGCATCTAATTCAAACAAGTTTCGATAGTTATGGGGCTATTTGGTTGTAGGATTTCAACATGATTTAACCTGAGTTTAACTTAAATCCAGACAAATGATACTTTTGGACAAGTTAAATCCGTTGCTTTAAAGCTGCTTTCGCAAGTTAAATCTGGATTTACTAAGGGGCTATTTGGTTGGAATCAAAAATAAAGTAAAGTAAATGCAGGGATTTTAAATTTTTTGCCATTTGTCATGATGTAAAGTAAAATTTCATAGTGATGTAATGCATTTGGAATTCACCAGATAGTTATATTTTGTTGTATTTGAAATTCACTCAAATTTGGGCAAATTCTAAATACACCGGCCAATGTAAAGTATTGCGTGGCCGTCACTACCCGATCCCTCGCCTCCCACCACCTCCGCCTTCCACCTGGACACTACCACCCATCCGCAGGCCACCAGGTAGCCCACTGACATCGCCCCTTAGTCTCCCGACCACGTGCCCCACCACCTTCAAAACCTAAAACCTTCAAAATACTTTACATTACATTTATTTAACCAAACTTAAAAATAACAAACTCATGAATTTATAAAATTCTCAACTAAACAACTTAAAGTAATCAAAATATATTGCATTCCTTTTACATTGCATTCCTCTTTCAGGCAACCAAACAGTCCTTAAATCCTATTAATAGGTGAATTTATGGGATCTAGTGAAGTAGAAGAGCGCAAAAGATGTTAGGAAGGAAGATGGGGATTACCTTCGCAATGTCTCCCTGAGTCCCTTCCCTTTTTTGAGAAGCAACGAAGCGGAAGGTGTATGAGGGTTTTGAATGGCTAAATCCTGTCAATCCCTTCCTTTTTAGGTATATTATTTTAATTTTGATTTATTTTTAATATAATTTTAAATTATTTAGATAATAATTAATTAGTATATCATCTTAAATTAATTATAATTTATTAGAATTAGATGTAATTGATATATGCTTACTACTTGATGAATGATTAATAAATTTTAATTAATTGTTATTATGTTATGGTAATTATATTTTAATTAATTTAATTATGACTATTATTTTTATGTAAACAAACTAAATTTATATTATTAATTAATTCACTTCTAAGATATCCTCAATCATAGTCTCAACAATCAAATTACTTATTTTGTTGGTTGTTTAAAGGATTGTTGGCCTATATGTATGCTCCATCACTCAAGTCAAGCTCATGAGCAGAATTCGATGGACTTCGGATGCAACGATGCGTAAATCAAAGTTGAAATATGCTTGACATCACCAAAACCAGTCAGAATGATCTCCAATCGATGAATGGACTTCGCCATCATGTTCAAAACATCGAAATTAATCATAATATATGTATTACACAATTTGATGGTCGAGTGATCAAGAAGGAAATCCAATGATGTGCTGACAAGCATATCGAGGTTGGAAAGCTACAACGATGCCCAAATGACCTCTGTTTATGAAATTGATCATGTCGTTAGTATAAAAATGTCAAAACCTATCAAATGATATTGTTCACACTCAATTCAGATAGTTAGCATGAATATCGAGCGATCAGAAGAAATGACACACAACTTTGAACTAAAATTGACTAGATTTAGCACTGACTTTATTCAAATAGCCTCTGATCGTGAAATGAATTACGTCGTTGAATCCTGAATATTGAATTTTCCTATAAATGACATCCATATTGCATGAGGTTAATTTTGATGAATTTTTTGCATAGATATGGCTATAGAAAAATTACTAAATTCAAATATTTATTTTTATATTGATCAAATATGATTTCTTGATATTCAAATTATTTCAAAGTCAATTCAAAAAATTTGGGTATAAATTATTTCCAAAATAGATCCAATCTTATTCATGTATTTTTAAAAATAAAAAATACCTGCCTAAACTCATAAGAAAAGTAATTGATATGCAATTAAGAGTCTTAATCCCTTTTTTATTTCCCTCTCGATGGAAAGAATAGGAAAGACCTCTCATGAACCCAGCAGTCGAGACCCCTCTCTATTTTTTTTTCTCTCGATTCACTTGATGGAAGCATAAGACTAAGTGTTACAGAGATGAGGATGCTCAGGTGGATGAGTGGCTTTACTCTTAGAGATAAAATGCAAAATGAGTATGTTTGGGAGAAAATTGGAGTAGCTTTGGTAGCAGATAAGATTATAGAGAGTCACCTTAGATGGTTTGGCCACATAAAGCGTCGGATGTTTGATGACCCGGTTAGGAGAGTAGATGCATTAGATTTGCCATATGTTAAGAAAGGTAGAGGTAGACCTAAAAAGACTTGGTTAAGATGTATAAAAAATGACCTTAATATACTTGAATTAAATGTGAATTTGACACATAATAGGATGCAATGGAGACGAAGGATTCATGTTGCCGACCCCACTTAGTGGCATAAAGGCTTGTTGTTGTTGTGATTGTTATTGTTGATTTGTTTGATGGAAACATCTATCTCCAGCCGAAGGTAATGTTCCTTGCCCCCTCTCGTCTGTTTCCCTCCCGTTTGCTTAAGAGCTACGCGACTAGAAGCCGAATGAGATTATCCCAAAGCCCCTTCGACTCTTCTTTCTCCTACTGTTCCTCCCTCTATTCCTTCCTCTCGGCTGAAGCCGAACGAATCCTCCTCCCTTGATTCTCCTCTATTGAGAATTCTTCGCTCATGTTGGATCTGCTCAGATCTGTTCCTACTACTTCTCGTGGTTTACAGAGTTGGTAAAGGGCCTTCTTGATTTCAACATGTGCTCTCATTGTATGCACCGAGCCTGCATTTCTCTGCACCATCGCAATTTTTTGCATTCCCTCTTCAATGCTGGAAAATTTATTTGTGTTGATTGTTGCCCCATCCCTCAATTATGTCGTGAAGGTATCTTCGCCTTTCCTCCCTACCTGACAATCACACAGTCCACTTCTCCCTGGCTAAGCAACACCAAGAGTCCCTTATCACTCGCTCCTTGCTATGGCATCATTGTGATTTGATAGTTAGTATTTTCAGTTCCCATCACATCAAATACTCCACTAGCCTCCTTCAAGATCTTCACCGTCTTCTCGTATTTCAACTTCCTTATCTTTCTCTTTGTTTCCCTGCTCTCACCAAACTAAAATTCCATATCCTTGGTTTGCTTCAAATAGAAGATATTTCATCTACTCTCCATCCTCGCGTTATTAGACTATACTAGAACCTCTCCTTTGACATCCCCTCTTGGCAACCGAGAGACAACTCTGCCATCAGGCAGGTTCATCTCGGCAACCACTCACCTTCCCTTTCTGTGACCTAGAGTATAGCCGAGAGGCAACTCTGCCATTAGGTGAGTTCCTCTCGGCAACCACTCTTTTTCACAGCCGAGAGGTAACTCCATCATCATATGAGTTACCCTCATCACTGTCTCCTGTAGCTATTTCATATCCCCTCTTTGATTGAAGTCCAATTCCCTTTGCCATAGCCAAGAGGGAACTCTATCATCAAGAGGGTTCTTCTTGATTTTTAACGTTTCTCCCACCTATTCAACCCAAATAATCAACTCAATACTCTCTCTTATTCAATTTTTTTCTAATTGAACTCATGTAAAATTATTATTGTTGTTGTTGGTGGATCTATAAAAATGATTGAATGTGTAAAAAGAAATTCATATTTGTGCTTGTGCTTCTTTATGCAGGTTTTAAAACCCCTCTAATGCCCATTCGGGCATAGTGATGAGCATAGTGGGTGCAAAGACATGGTTGTAGTGTTGCATGACACTGCTTGCCATGCTTAATAGTATGTATCGAGTAATCCAAAATTGTTAGATGCAGCCCCCTAAGACAAAATGTTGCCAAAATTTTGACTAAATTTTGGACTTAAAAAAAGGGGGAAGAATCAAGATTCATTTAAAAAATAAATCAAACACATCAAAAATAAATAATCTAAAATGAAATTTGAATGTGTTTAAGTTGCATATATATATATATTTACTTTTTTGTAGGTGATTGAAGGCCCCGTTATTCTCATCAGGGCATAATGGGATTGAAATTCGACCGAGGTGCTTCAAACCACTAGCCATCATGCTCATCAAGGCATGACGGGTAGGCCAAAATAGTTTTGATGTAGCCACCTACGCGAGGATGATGCCATAATACTGCCAAAATGCTACCAAAATTTTGTCAAATTTTCAGGACTTAAAAAATAATAATTTAACATTAATTTAAATATAAATATAAAGTCCTAAGAAAATGAATTCATAATTAAATTGGAATGAGCTCAATAAATATTAATATCATATGAGAATACGCTAAGTAAAAAAAATGAGTTCATTTACTTGGTTTATTGCCAAATGAGTGCTTGAGTCTATTACTTTATATGTTAAAAAAAAATTCTCAAGTAAAATATAAGTGAAGTTTGAGATCAATACTTGACTCATAGTGGACTAGTAATAAATTTAAACCCAAATTTGAATAAAAATAGGACTTGAAGTGGAGCAAAAGATAGGGTATGATTGGGTTTGATAATTCAAACATGAGCAAGAACATAAGTTGAATGCTTACCATTGAGCATGATCATGGTTTATTCAATAAATGCTGGAATTACAACATTTTATTCTAAGTGAATAAAATAAATAAATAATTTCAAATTGAATACAATCAAGCTTAGAGAATAAAGATGAAGCTTGATAACTCGCTTACATGCTAAAGCAAACTATAGTGGTTGGTTGGCTAAGCAGAGTTAATTGAATATTTTAGCTTATGTTATATCATGTATTCAAATGGTTGAAAGAGCATAAGCCTACCATTGAAGTTGAGAAAATTCTATGAATAAATAAAATACAAGTAAAGATACAACATTTTACGTGCAAGTATAAGTCTAATTCTGCACCACATATACCACCGGATTTGCAATTCTTCTTACAAGCAAATAAAAGGCAATACTAAATTAAATGATGCGCAAATTATGGAGCTTCCTTCAATCCAAAAATAAAAGAATTTTATTCTAATTATGATTTTTAAAATTAATAATTTTATTAATTAGATGAAATTGTCTAAGTCATAAACACTTGTATGTGCTCGGACATAAAGATTTAAAGTATAAATTTTAATGTCTAAAAAGGCTACACAGGCTAAGTTGAGATTAAATAAATATGAAATTAATCTCATAATTTAGAAATAAAATTATCTAAATTACTAAAAACCTGCATTGGCCCTGACCCTTAAACCAAGCACTGAAATTTTGTGTCTGAGGATAATGTGCAAGTTTTAAAAAAGGAGGAAGAATGATGAAATTGATTTAATCATTTATGATTATATGCATGTAAGCTAATGAATGTCTTCATATTCAAGTCCATGAAAGATAAATATTCAACTCCATAGAGTATGATCACAGTAGGCCTAATCCTCTATGCATGAAATAGTGTTGACAGGGTCTACTAACTGATCAACCTCTAAATAAACTTAAATTACATTAGATCATAAGACCCAATCCTCTATATTTGCAATGTAGTTGACAAGGTCTATTATGATATCAATTATCTAAAGAATTCAATTTACACATAAGTCATAGACCCAATCCTCTACTAGAAAATAAGTAGAGTTGACAAGGTCTACCCTAATGTTAACTGAGTTGATTGAAGATATCAACTAGAGGGGTAACTATTATCAAAATATTTATGATATTATATTCAATATTCTCAAATTCAAAATACTTGAAATCTAAATCTAGATCTGATCCTCCATTATTAAATTAAAAGAGTTGGCATGAACTAAAATAATAAACTAAATGATTAAGTAGATTTATATGCCCCGATGATGGCCACGCTGATTAAAAATCTCAACCCAAGGGGATATTATTATCAAAAGATACTTGAGCTCTAAACTAATTCATCATAAAACTAAATTTCATCTAAAAAAATATCCGAACTAAATGAAATTTATTATTTAAATACTTAACGCAAATAATTCATCCACCCATCGACCATCATTTGTTGGTGATGACAGATTAAGAAAACTCTAGTTCACAAAAGGGTTAATGTCAAGTCAAAAAAATCACTATATTCAAACTCAAATAATCTCCTGGCAGTAAGGACATGGTCTATGTCCTCTGTCTGCGTGGTTTGGCTAGTAGGCTATACATATGATGCTGTTATGACCAGAGTCTTCTGATCAGGTGGTCACTGCCAAATGCCACCATTATATTATGGTCATGATTGTAGCCCGTATATTCCCCAATGGCTCAGCCCTTTGAGTTATGAATCATAGGGTATATTTGATAGGCACAAAGCCTTTTGTCAGTTAAGGTACACTTAAGATTGTCTCCTTGGATAAACACCACCCCAGGTCTACAAGGATTACTTGGACAAGCAACCAATGGCTGTTGAAAAGGATCATTCGGTCAGGTTGGGTCGACTACCTCCTCTGACTAAGTAGACTAGGGACCACGGTAGCCTGGGAACCATGGGAATCGAGCACGTCATCATTCCACCAACCATATGCTTTAAGCCAAATAATAGTGAATTTCATAAATTCTAAACTCTAAATTCTAAAACTCCACATACTGCTACTATATGCTGCACATTTAGTGATCTAATGACTAGCCTTAATCGAAAGTTCTCTCTCATCATTGGGAGGGAAAATTAACTATAGGTGCTTGCGCCTATAAGAAACCTAGAACAAGATCTAAAGTCCTCACAAAATGAAGGTGAAGTCTCTGGGTAGTGTCTTATTTAGTATTCCATATGCCTTCTAAAAATTTCACTCACACATTAAATCAAACTATCTTCAATGTGTGAGGTCAGTGGCAAATTTTCAAAGCCCACAAGGATATTTAAGTGATGTTTATTGCTACAATTTATGATTTTTTCATTATGCTTTTATAACTTACATTTGAGTATCTATCAAATATTATTTATTATAATTTCAATTTGTGTGTAATTTTGATGATATCATATACATTGCTATTGCATTTTTAATTACTTGGCTTCTTCTTGACTTATTTGTTTAATTAGTCTTTCTTAATTTTTTTTTGATAAAAATATAATAAAAAATAACCTAATTATTAAAATATTAAATGAAACAACTAACTTAAATCCTGATATTAGTAACCAAATAGTAGCACAATTTTTTAATTGGATTTAACTATCATCATACTAAATAGTTTTTTGGATTTAACTTTCATAGGATTTACTAAATTATACTTAAGTTGAATCTTGTGTGCAGCCAAACAACCCCTATAGATGGTATGAGTGGGCATCTAGAGGGTAAATATAAAGCATATGGCCATCTTTAGGCAACCTTTATGCTTAATAGTAGAAAAGCTATGGATCAACTAGATATTACTAAAAGCATAGCCTTATTTCTCTACCAACGATTATGCAATTAGCTCCTAAAGAAAAATAAATAAAATTATGAATTTAATTGTAGCTTCATTGAAAGAATTTTCGAAGGTCTTAGATTGGCTGTAGCTAAAACTGTAAAGGATGTTTGGGCAAGGATTTAGTTAATCCTATAAATCTAGGAAAAGTAAATTGTATGAGGATTAAAGCTTGGAAACTACTTAATGAAATAATTTATATATTGAGATAATATGAACAAAGAGCTTTATCCAATGTTTGAGCTTGAGCTAGTAGCTCATTAAGATGAGCTTGTTAGCTCATAAACTAGTTAAGCTTGAGCTAACATGGCTCCCAATATTGTCTTAATTATAGTTCTACTCAGTACTAGATGAAATTTTATTTTTTTGCACCTTGGTTGTTAGACCATCCTCTCTGTCATTCCTCTCTCTCTCTCTCTCTCTCTCTATCTCTCTACAAAAATTTCTTTTTCAATACTGATGTATTCTCTATTTATACTTTTCATTGATCATTCTTAATTAGTTTAAGCTAGCCTGTCAATCAATTTCATGCATGCCAAGTTCGCCCATGAATTCCATAACTAGCAAACTCTTGCATCAAATGCTTGTTGTGCTCTCTTTGTAAATGATTCAATAAATAACTTTTAACATATGATCCTTATAAATGTTTTTGAAGCATTAGATAAAACAAAGGTATTACAATCCATCAAAGATTTTAAATGATATCTTAAATTCATCCTCTGGTCTTACTTGAATTTAGAGGTAACTATTATTAAAATATATCTTTGTGAAAAGTGGCTCTTGAGATTTGATTTAGTATATTATCAAGTTTAAATACGAGAAACCTATACTTGATGATGGTCATGTTGATAGCTTTATTGTTAATATGCATTATCTTTGATCCATCCTTGTTATGTGTCAATAAAATAGGAGAATCATAAGGATAAAATGCTAAATAAATGTTCAACTTGATTCTTTAGCTCGGAGTATTCAAATGTGTTTATCCAATAATATGGGCAATTTTGTAATTGTAAATTCAAGATAACATTTATAGGATATGCATATCACTTAATAGGGGAAGTTCATCTACTAAATTCTTAAGACACACATTTGAATTTTCTTCTGAAGGATCAAAGATTATTGCAACAATATGATTCTCAATGAAATTAGATGTTACCTCCTTCAAATGAAGCAAATGAAGGATAGATATATCGAAGAACTCATAGCAAAAATGCTTATACTTAATATTTTAAAAAGGGTATTTCGATCTAAAATGGGTGGAATGGCACAATAGTTAATGTTCTATTGGGACTCCATAATAGAAGAAATGCTTAAACTTAACATTCTAAATGGCGTATTTAAATCTAAAATGGATGAAATGCAAAATAGGTAATGTTATGTTGTGACTCCCTCATTGTACATAGTCCAATTCTAACGAATTAAATTTTGTTACATTTTTTTGGTTTGATGTGTAACATTGGATGTCTAATGTGAGCTTATGTAGATGAGTTGGTTTAATCTTACTAGTTTATTTTATAAAATAAAGTTTGATAATCTTACCACAAAAATTTAATACATAGGTGTTTTATCTATCATAATGAATGACATTCATATCAAATAATCATATGAGATATGGTCTTAGTAAGTTCCCATTTTATGGGCACCAAACATTTAATAGTGGTTGAAAGGAATGCGAGGTTCACCCAGATTGCATGAAGTGGCTATAGATGAGGCTCTATCTTTAGGTTTGCCTTTTTTAGTGGTTGGATGGAAACCAAATTCATAACACCACCTTCATAACATACAAATTCTATCATTATATGCAATATATATGCTAAAGATATTTCTTCTTCTCTAGTCTTTGATTCATACTTTCTTATAAATAGACATCTTATCATATTAATAGAGTGCTCACTCACATCTCGTAAATCATCATCAAATAGTAGTGTCTCATCAATAACTTATTCTATATCCTCATTCTCGAAATAATATACTTTTTTTAAAAATAAGGTGTGGGCTTTGCATTGATGTTGCATATATTTTCCCTTATATTATGTGAATTAAATAATGTTCTTATTATTTTTAAAGGTTGATTTAATAATGAATTTAGTTTTGTAGATACTAACTTGTGTAGGATTAGGTTTCTGTGGAGACCTTTGGGTAAAATGGGAGGTGGATTACACTCTAGTATTAGTGATGTGTGAGAATTTTATTTAATTTTCAATAAAGAGTGCATAGTGGAATGCATCTTCAAATGTTTAAGGATCTTGTAATTCTACCACATTTGTTGATTTAAATTCTAAGACTTATAACAAATTTATTGGCAAGTTATCAATCATTATCATTGTACTTTGTTTTGGGCATTGAATCCTTAAAGGCCTTCAAGCATTTAGTGACTAGTATATTCTTTTGTTTAAGAGTCATCTACTATCCATAATGCTTTTTATCATAATGCCTTGGACAATACTTAGATCTTAATATTTCTTTAATTTATGCCTAAGTGAGATACTTAATCTTTCTTTTTTCCCAAAATATTAAACCATTAGATTTTTATATGCCCCACAAGTTTTATTTTGGCAAAAGCCACTTTTTAAATTATACATTTGATAAAAATAAAAATCAATCAAGAATTTCTAAGGACCAAGGACCAAGAACCATCAAATGTTGGAGCTTTTACCATAAATTTTTTAGTTGGATCACTAAAATTAACCCCATTCATTATCTAATATTTCTTCTGAAAAATAATTTTTTTGGTTGGGTTTAGCAAGGTGGTTTCCCTCATGAACATTCCTAAATAGGATAGGCTAGGTGTGTGCTAAAAGTGGAGCCTGTTGCCATTGATTTAATTAATTGATCTAGGATGGTTTGCATTTATTGTTATTTTTTCAATAAATTTTAAGTTTGCTCTAATCTATCTTCACCCTTAGTTAATCCCTTAACTCACTCCATATTAATTGACTTAGGTGGCATGCTATGTTAATGAGTTTATGGAATACAAATAATGTAATTGTGTATGCATATATAATTTAATTAATTGTTCAAAATGTCATAAAATTTAAAAACACTCAAAAATGAGGCTTACATAAAATTATAAAAAATAAATAAAAATATTTAGCACAAATAGCATATTTATGCAAAGAAATAAATTAGGTTTTAAATTTGATTAATTTTAAAATGAAATACACTATTTTTTTAAAAACTCAGTAACTCACTAAAAGTTGATGTCATCTAAATAATATTTAATGGCACGCTATGGTAAATGGTTAGGTCAATTTTGTAGATCTAACTAATGAGGAATGATATGCTTTCATAGAATTATCCTTAGATAATGCAAATATATTATCTGAAATGAAAATACACCACATTAAGAGAAATATGACATAATAAAAAAGGGGCATAGGGAATGAAAGAAAATAGAGAAAATTTCCTCTTGGAAGTAAACTCTTACATCCTCCAATCTTGTGCTTTAATACCAAAGTTGGTGGAGGCTTAGGGTATGAACTCATAATGGTGGTGTAATATGATTTAGGAGGCTTCAAAAGATGTTATTAAAGATGTACAAGCAATGGTCTGGGGTTTGAGGAGTGGATCTCGAAAAATACTTAGTTAGATAATTGACCAAGTAGGGAGAAGGTCCTAACTTGAGATCCCTCATATCTATCTTTGAGTTTTAAGTGTAGAGGATCTAGGCAACTTAAAGATCAAAACACAATAATTTTAACTATGTATCTAGATATAATTTGAGAGTTTTCATGATCTTTAGAGGTCTTTAGATTTTTTTTATGGTTTTATAGCAAGACTTAGTCATGCAAATTACAAGAGCAACCCACTCTTGATGGATGAGTTTAGGACTAGAAGAATTCCAAAAACACTTGTAAGATGTAGATGAATATCTCTAAATCAAATTTAACACTTTTCTTGATTCTTCAAGTGGTTTAGGTTTCCAAATGTTCAGAGAAACAAAATAAGGTCTTATGACTGTAAGTAAACTAACCATTTGACAAGCTACTTGCAACTCACATGGATAAGAGCTCATTTATAATCGTTAAATTTGCTAAACAAACAAGTTTGAATATTTTTATAAACACTCGATTGTTAAATGAATGAACTTAATAATCCGTTACTCGTTTCATTTATGTGTATGAATAATATCATTTAGAGCTCATGAATAAGCTCTTTAATATGCTCGAATGGAGATTGAATTAAAAGTCAATTAAGGCTCCATTTAAAGTTCAATTGAGGCTGGTTTAAAGATTGATTAAGGATCAATTTAATACTTAATTAAGGTTCAAAATGAAGTTTGAGAAAATATTTATTAATATTTAATGTATTATATAATTGATTAAATGTTTCTTAAAATAAAAAGTAACTTTTTGTGAAATAAATTAAATATCAAATTAATTTAATTTAATGTAACATCTTTTTATTTTGTTATTAATAAATTTTAATTCTTACTCAAAATCTCCTAAAAAAAATTAAAATTAGACCCCACTCGCTTATAAGGATCATTTTATGAGTTGATGCGATGCTCAATCGATAAACTAGTTAATAAGCTCATTTATAAAATTTAAATGGTTCGTTTGGTTAGCTAAAAAAATATCGATAATAGAATTTATTAATTTGCTTGTTAATGCTCAAATTGAGTTGTTTATTTAAAGCTAAAGAAGCATGGCTTGCTAAGTTGAAAATGAATCAAATTTTCACCATAGTTTTGTATAATTTTCCCTTGTAAGTTGAAAATTTAAATTCCAATTAAATTTGAAATCTTTTTCTTAATTTTTTTGTACATAAGTCTATAAGTTTAAACACAAAATAATCTTACAAAATAAAGTTACAATATATAAAAAATATTGAAATCCTATGTAAATATTCTAATTTATTGTATTCATCATGGTCCAATTAGTTATCTCAAAAGCTTTTTGTATTGTATATTGAGTCGATAGTGCGATGATAATGTTGACAAGGATGGGGCTTGGCTAACAATGTTATGCTTGGAGGGTCATATGGACTGTGATAGAATGTGAGTGGTGACATGGTGGAAAGCATAGGTACTGTGGGGAGGGACATTCGAATCAAGAAAGCATGGTGATGGGACTCATGGTGTTGGGGTGCCTTCGGTGATTGATCCTTCTGCAGGATTTGAGCTTAGTGGTTTACTTCAATTGCACCCTTATGTTTAATTCTGATAAATACCAACATCTTTATTATCTTAGGTTGACTTTAGAAAAACTTTGGGAATAGTGGTATACTCTAAATTCAAAATATTAATATTTCCTTAATTTAGCATTGCAATATTTTTAAAATAAATCTTCTTTGAGACGAGTAATAGAGTAAATGTAAAATTAGTTATTAATCATACAATAACAATAAGCCTTTATCCTACTATGTCGGAGGTTAGTGACATGAATCCTTCTTCTCCATTATGTCTTATTAAGTATTAAATTGTCATTTAATTTTAATAAAATAAGGTCATTTTTATACTTTATAATCAAGCCTTTTTATGTTTATATTTATCTTTCTTAACATACCCAAGTCTAATGTATCTATTCTCTTAACTAGATCATCAAATGATCAACATTTTATATGAAAAAATCATCTAAGACAACTCTCTTTAATCTTATATGCCATTGTAGCTACTCTAACCTTTTCATCTATATATTCCATTTTCATTTTTGTTACTATGTGTAAAGCCACTCATCCACCTGAGCATCCTCATCTTTGCAACACTTAATTTTGTGCTTCACTTTTACTAGGAAACATTCTATGCTCTAAAGTATTGTAGGTCTCACCAATATCTAATAAAATTTTTCTTTAATTCTAAGCGATATTTTTCTATAACACAATAGGCCCAATGCATTCCTCCACCTCAACCATCCAACTTAAATTCTACTACCATCTCTTTGAATAATAGACTTGAGATATCTAAAACATTCACTCATTTTAATCACTTGATTATACATTATCACAACCCCACCACTATATTTCAAACAATTAAAATTACAATTCATATATCTAGTTTTAGATCAATGCAAACTAAAGCCTTTAGACTTTATAGTGACCTCCATAATTCAAGCTTCTTTTGAACTCCCTCTCTAGTCTTATCAACAAGAAGAATATCATTAGCAAAAATTATACACCAAGGTACATCCTCTCATAAATGTCCAGTAAGGGCATCCATAACTAAAGCAAAAAGATATAGGATTAAAGCCAAACCTTGCTGTAATCCCACTGAAATAGAAAAATGCTTGGTCAATCCTCCTTGTGTTTGAACACAAGTGATAATTCTAATATACATATCCTTAATGACTTGAATATAAGCAATACTAAAACTTTTCTTTTCTAAAACTCTCTAAAGAACATCTCTTATAACTTTATCATATGCTTTTTCTAAATCAATAAATATCATACATAGATCCTCCTTACTCTCCTCATACTTCTCCATCAAACCTTTCAATAAATGTATAACATCTATAGTAGACCTACCTTGCATAAAATCAAACTGATTTTGACAAACTTTGGATCACACTGTAACCTATACTCAATTAGTCTCTTACATAATTTAATGTATGACACAGTATCTTAATTCATCTATAATTTGTACAGTCTTATGCATCACCTTTATTCTTCAAAGTAAAATCGAAAAAACTTTCCTACACTCACTTAACATATTTTTCATTTCTAAAATGATATTAAAAAAATTTGTAAGCCAAGAAATTTATTGATCTTTTAAATATTTCAAAACTTCTATTAGATTATTATTAAATTATTCTAGTTTTCCACATTTTTTCCTTAAAGCTTCTCCAACTTCAATTTTACTAATATGTTGATAAAAATTAAAATCTCTATTCACATTTAGGGTGCTAAGGTCACTAAAGTCAATCATACTCTCTCAACCTCTATTAAAAAATTTATTAAACTATCTAATCCACCTATGTTGAATTTTCTTTTTTAAGATTTGCACATTTTGATATTCATTTTTAATGCATTTCACTTGAACTAAAACTTTACTTCTTCTATCTCTTTACTTAGCAAACTTAAACAAACATCTTATATCCTTATAGCTTTAGATTCATAGTTCTGAGAGACTTAAAGTGGTTTTTCTTTCATGCCTTGACTTTCATATCATATATTTTGAGCATAAAAATAAGTATTTATCCTTAATGAGCTTTATTGCACTCATTAATTAGTAATTGCATAAAAATTATTAATTTTACATCATTACAACATCTTTTAGAGATTTATTGATTTTAGAGTTACATTCAAGATGAATTACTAGGCATTTAGAAAAGGATGAGAAAATTAGTTTGGTTGAGAGCATATTTTTGTTGCCCTCTATTAAAAAAGATGTGGGTAAACTTGTACTTAAGTGCCACACTTGCAAGTAGAAAGGAACAACCATGAAAAAAGGTTGAAAAGTTATTGCTCTGGTTGTATCCTTTAAGCAATAGAGGGACCTATCTGTGTATTTTGTGCTAGCATTACCTAGGATAGAGCTGGAAGTAAATTGAGCATTCGACAAAATACTTATGACATGACTCGATAAGTACTCATTCATGATCCTTTCATTTACTATATAAATAATCTTGAACATCTTGATAAATATTTGATTGTTAAATGAACAAGCTTGATCAACTTGTCATTTTATTTAATATGTTTATAAATAATATCAATTAATGCTCATAAATAAGCTCTCTAAGATGCTTGATTAAAGCTTAATTATGGTTCAATATAATACCTGATATAAAGCTTGAATAATATTGATTCATGATCATTTGAATTTCATCTTTCATTTAAGCATCTGATATCATATTGATCAAAACTTTTATAGAGTATTTTTTATAAGTTATAAAGCATTAAATTGAACTACTTAATAATGTTGGTTGTGAACATATTTAATAGGACTTATTTATTTAGCTATAAGTTGTGTTAACTATAAGGCTCACTTATGGCTTGACAAATAATTTGATAGCAAGATTTGTTAATTTTCTCAATCATACTTATTTATTTTCTAAATGTGTAGCTTGTTAATAAGCTTGATAATTTCAACATGAACCAAAGTAAAGCAGAGCTCGAACATGATGTTGATAAATGAACTTGAGCTTAGTGAGTTTGAACAGGCGTCTAGTCAGCTCAGCGTAGTTCATTTGTAATGCTAACCTAGGGCACTTAGGGGAGTTCATAACATTTTTACGGTGATGAATAGATTATGAAAGATAGCAAACTTCAAACATTGCAATAAAATAAATTATTCAAACAGATATTTATTGACCTCACTTTTAGTGAGGTTGACATCTATCACTCCTTAGATATAGGATCTAATCAAGGCATCAAGATTTCCTTTCACTTAGACACTAAGATACATCTGGTGATCACATGAAAACCAAAATAAACTCAAAGATCCATAGGAGTCAAGCATAGGGTTAGACCCTTATTAGACTAGTGGACTTCACCTAGCCTGACTAATCCAAATCTTCATACTTCAAACCAAATTATTTATAAATTAATCTTGATCTTAAACACAACCCAAATTACACCCAATTAGGATTCAATTTGGCCAATCAACTAAGTTGACCCAACTTGACCCATTTAAGCTCAAAGGGGTTATATCCAAAATTGATCCAAACTATTTGAAATTAACTTTGCTTAAACTATCCTAAACATTATTTGAACTAGATTGACGCCTAATTAGAGTTCAATTTGATTAATTGACTCATCTAACCCAAGTCAACCTGATTGAACCCTTCATGAACAAAACTTGACCCAAGCATATCCAAACCAAATTAAACTACCCCATAATCCTACAATCATTCCAAATACATGATTAGACATATCTCATACACAATTACAATTCAATTTGACCAATTGGTTAAAATAATCCAAGTTGACTTAATTGGGCCTTTAAGACCAAAACTCAATTTTAATTATTTGGCCAAAATTGAACCAAATTAATTTTTCCAAAACATTCCAAATATATTATTAAACATGACTAAACCTTCAATTGAATTTAATTTGGCCAATTAACCCAAATTAACCAAATAACCTATTTGACACTACATGAGATTAAGCTAAAACTCATTTCGAACCAAATCTAACTAAGAAACACCCACAGGTAATCTAAAATTGATTGTTGAACACAATTAAATGATCAATTGAATCCAATTTAGTCAAATTGGCCAAGTTGATTCACTTAGCGCAATTTGACCTAAAAGGTCAAATTGAACTAAAACTCAATCCAACCCAAATTCAATCAAACCAATGATTACAATTATCTCCAAATAGATGATCAAACATCTCAATCAACCCTTTAGCCAAATTGACCAAGTTGGTTCACTTAGTTTAGTTTGACCTAAAGGGTTAAATCGAACAACAACTCAACCCAATCTAAATTAGATCAAACCAAGCCTACAATATTTTCAAATATATTATTGAACATGCTCTAACCTTCAATTGCACCCAATTTAGCTTATTTGTTCAAATTGGCTAATTTAATTCATTTGACCCATATAAACCCACATGAGTTATAATCCACTTAAAATTGAATCAGATCAATTACACCAACACCTATATAATCATCATTTAAACATAACTCAATAGTCATCCAGGCATAATTTTGCCAATTGATCAACCTAATTTAATTTAACCTAAATTGATTTATAAGAGTCTAACAAATCAAAACCCAACCAAACTTGACATGACTCATTCTTGGACTCACTCACACCCACCTAAGTCGACCCAACCCTTGGAAAACTTGATTTAACCCAAATCAATTAAACTTAGGCTATTAAACACCTAAGCATCTACCCAAGGTAGATTAATTAAGTTTTGGAACATTTTAAAATTTTTTTGAAAATTATTTAAAGGGATAATTAATGAGTTAACCCATAATTATGAGTGGATTAAGGAAAGAAAAGGGGTTTTAGAGAATAGCTTAAAGGAAATGCCCCAAAATTATTCCATAGAACCCCTACTCACTAGATCTAACCTTAATAAAACTTAATCATAGGGTAAATCCACTAATCACACCTTAATTACTCTTAATTACTTGAAAGGGGTAATTAAGGAATGAAATAGTAATTTCCCCAATTAAGGCCTCAATAAATATCAAGAAAATTAGGGGAGGCAGAGATCATCCCCTAAAATGAACCTTAGAGATTTGAGATAAATTGATGATATATTTAGAGGATAATTATATAATTAAGATTCCCAAAGAAACCCAAATTCAAAGAAAAAGGTAATTAAAAATTCATTAAAATCATTTCTAAAATATTCTAGATAAAATTATCTATCCATGGAATTTTTTCTTTTATTTTTCTAATTTTTCTATGAAGAGTAATGATTTTTAGAAGTTTTTTGAATTAATTAGGAATTAATTGAAACCCCTAGCTAATCCCTGCTTAATACCATCTCACAATGTGACGCATAGCGGTGGTGGTCAATGCACTTTACACACATCGCATCGTGAGTCACCCACTTAAACATCACATTGAGAAGGCAGTTGGCAGTGCACACGCTTATATCCTTGGTCGTCCGATCAAAGAAAGGGCGGCTAAGAATTCAACCGCGGTTTAAAATAGATAATGGATTTTTAAAACATGCCAAATAATCTCATCCGTTTATCTAAAATGCATGGATGGATGGCTGAGATGAGCCAAGTTCTTCCCTGAGGATTAATGGAGACCATCCATGATCCAAGGGGAGATCCGAGCCCAATCTGGCATAGAATCATACAAGACTCAACCCACGCCATCTAGGAATCATTACCAACATATCCAATAGTTGATTTCTCATGCAATGAAAATTCTTTTCACAAAGGACCAACACTTATCAAGCTAAGTGGCCAGAAAATTACATACCTCGCTAGAGGTGATCATCGGCTCGAGAGGTAGCTTCGCCTAGTGGAGACTAAGCCTGAAGTTCCTAGGCCCTGTGGATTAATAAACTCTTCAAGATCCTTGTGGCTTTGATTGAATTGAGCTCTTCCTTTCCTCTAGAACTTCAGAGAAAGCTTAGGCCAATTCGACTTAGCTCCTAGATCAAGTGTGCAAGAGGAATTGGAAGGAGATATAGAGGAAATTAGTTATTGGATTGAGCTCCCCCATTTTGCACTATGAAAAACTGAAGAATGGGGAATTCAAATCCTCTCTAGGGACCTTTGGAAAGCTCTCTGATAATTGCTAAAGGTTCCTAGTGCTCAATCAATTGTGAGTCAATGAAAACCAAAGTGAATTAGAGAGAGTATATCTCCCCCTCAAAGGATTGGACGACCGACAATGTCCATGTCATTTTGATCCAATTGAGCCTATGGACTGAGCCATTTTAGTTATTTTGAGTGTGCACATGGTCAGTTTGGCTAGAGGAGTGGAATGCCAACTTTCCATGTGCTTGAATTGAGCTTAAGAGGGAATTTAAAAACTCAATTTCAAGCCATAGGATCGAGTTTTGTCCATGGGTCAAATGGGCTGACCCAAACCCATTGGGTTGGGTGCACCACTCATCACTAAGTCCCCTTGAGCTTTTAGAAAAGCCTCAAGTGATTGTGAAGAGTGTATGACCAAAATACCCATGGGCTAGGCCAAAATTTGTTCTATGGACGAGGGGTAAAATAGTGATTTTGTTATTTTTTCACTTTGGGTATGTTTGGTATGTTGAGAAAATAGGTTTTGCCAAGTTTCATTGGATTTGGAATCCATTTGACAGGGTTTGGATCATGTTGACCCATTTAGGTCAAAATGGGTCAACTTGGGTCAAGTTGACTAATTGGTAAAATTGGGTCAAACCAAGGATTGGGTCAAGTTCATATGATCATTTGAAATGCTTTTGAGCCTTTGGTTTGGTTCAATTTGGTATAAATTTAGTTTTGGCTCATATGATTTCATTTAGGTCAAATGGGTCGAGTTGACCTATTTGACCCATTTCACCTATTTGAGGTAGGTCAAGGGTAGATTTAGGTTATGTTAGTCATATGGAATGGATTGGTATCTTTGTTTCCAATCAATTTGGGTTAAGTTCAATTTTGGCTCAACATGACCCCTTTAGGTCATGTTGGGGCTAAGGTCAATTAGGCTAGGTTATGCTCAAATGTTGGCAAATTGAGGCTTTGGTCAAGTTTCACAAGTGATTTAGGATGGACTTGACCCATTGGTTTCAATCAATTTGGCTTAGATCAAGTTTTGACACATTTTGGCCCTTTAGGTCAAAATGGGTCAACTTGGGTCAAGTGGGCCATTTGGGCTAGGTTAGGCTCAAATGTTGGCTTAGTCAAGTTCAAACATAGGTCATGAGTGAACTTAGATCAATTATTTTAATCAATTTGGCCTATGGTGGATTTTGGCTATATTAGATTTCATTTTAGGTTAAGTGTTGACTTGGTCAATCCTTAGGTTTGACTTGGTTTGACCCAATTTGATTGTTTGATCATCTCATGATGATTGTTGATCATGATGAGAGGGATATATGAGTTTGGTTCAATCCAATTTGGTTAGGATCAAAAGTTGGCTCATTAGGGTACTTTAGGTCACTTTGGGTCAAGTGAGCCTAAGTGGGTCAAATAAGCGAATTAAAGCTTGATTTGAAGTTGATTATCTTGTATATGGACTTATGATTGAAATATAAATCCATTTACAAGTGGTTTAAAGTCAAATGAATTTTGATCCATTTGAAAATTTCATATTCAAAGGAAGAATATGAAGGGGCCTTGGGTTTGATTTTAATTTGGGTTTTGATTTTTTCATTGATGTTTGGATTTATAAATGAGCTCATGATTGTAAGATTGATTAAACCATGAGAGAAAATCAAGGATTTGGCTTGATTTGGAATTGATTTGGCTAAGTTCAAGATTTTGACTTGAAAGGCTTAGATTTGATTTTGAGTGGATTTGAGTTTGATTTTTGGATTGGTTTTGATTGTTTGAATTTATATTTCATTTATATATGTGAATATAAATGAGAATATAAATTGATCATGAGAAAATTTCAGAATTTGAAAAGTTTAATCATGATTTAGGTTAAATCCATTAAAGGAATTTAAAGGATTTAAGAAATTTTTAATTTCAAATTTAATTTTTGAATTGGATTTGATTGATTTATATTTATATTTCATTTACAGATGAGAATATAAATTAGTATATAAATAGGTTTTGAGAAAATCTCATGAGTTTGAATAGGTTTGATCAAAGTTTGGGTTAAATCCATTAATGAAAAATTAAGAGATTTAAGGGAATTTCAAGCATTTTAAATTTGGAATTTAATTTTTGAGTTGTATTTAAATGATTTTTATTTTTATTTCATTTATATATGAGAATATAAATAAGTTTTGAAAAAATTCCAAGATTTGAATTGATTTGATCAAAGTTTAGAGTTGATTTTGGCTAAGTCCTTTAATGGAAAATTAAAGGGACTTAAGAAAATTTTCATGAATTGTTTTGAAATTTCTAATTTGATTTGATGGGTTTGAATTTATATTTCATTTATATGTATGAATATAAATGAGAATATAAATGGATCATGAGACAATCTCAAAGATTTGAATAGGTTTGAATCATGATTTTGGCTAAATCCTTAGGAAAGGGTTACGAAATTAGGAAATTTGAATTTAGGAATTTTTGATGGATTTTGATTATGGGTTTCAATCATAGAATTTAATCATGGATTTCAATCGTGGAATTTGAATCGTGGAATTGATTTGAGTTTGAGAAAATCAAATAGTATTGATTTAGAGTTTGACTTGAAAGTAGGAAAGAGAGGAATGGTTTAAGCTAAAGGGTAGGAAATTTTTTTAGCACCCCTAAAGTATAACCTATTACTATGGCTAACTCTTCTAAGTCTTTTAGGGCTAGGTTGGAGTGTCCACCTATTCACTAGATGTGTCTTAAGACTAAGAACTCTTAAAGTCTAAGAGAACTATGTCTAAGATGGAGGTGTTGAGAGCTCATTCTAAAATGAGGTCAACAAAGGGAGCCCAATAGGTGTGGTGTGGTGACGACACCGCATATTGTTGACGAAATGATCAACACCAAAATATCATAAGCACTAACAAAAACTATCTATCCCTGACCAAAGGAAAAGAGAGAGGGAAGAAATCATTAAGGGATAGAGTGTGAACCATCTACTAGGGAAGCTGGTTCAAGTCATCTACAAGGAGATGAAAGATTTGATTTGATTTGAATCTCACTGAGGAGGAAAAGATTTGATTTAAGTTCCACTAGGGAAGAGGGTTGAATTTGTTTCAAATTTTCATTAGGTTTAGATTTTTAGAAAGCCAATTGGTTTGCAATGAGCTATACTGAATAGGAGCCATGGAGGCTAAGACCTAGCTTAGATTTACCAATCCAAAGGGGTAGTCTACTAAGCACATAGTAGGACTAACCAACCAAAGGGATGCCTTTCGGTATGCAGCAGCTGTACTAGGAAGAAATCGTAGTAGACTTACATCCTCCAAAGTAGAGACCAATTGATGGGGTAATCTATTGGCAAGGCAACAGATTGAACCCAGCCTCGAGCTAACTATTGAGTGAATGCCACTAGGGACTTAGATCAACTCAAGGATAGTCAAAGATTGATTTCATTTTTTTTAAAATTTGTTTGTTTGTTTTGATTATGATAGATCACATAGGTTTGCGATGAACTGCACTGAGTAGGGACCACGAAAGTATAGACCTAACTCAGATTTACCAATTCAAAGGGAGTTGTCTACCAACCACAAGGGAGGACTATCCAACCAAGGAGAAATGTCTTTCGGTATACAATGGTCAAATCTTATGAAGAAAGCATGGGGACTCATATCTTCTAGAAATAAGGAACCATTGGGGTGATCAGTTGCTTTGGACAACAAATCAAACCTAACCTAGGGCTGACTATTGAGTGGATGCCACTAGGGGACTTAAATCGGCTCAAGAATAGTCAAGATTGGTTTTATTTTTACTTTTCTTTGGGTGGGTTCTATTGGTTTGAGATGGATCTGAGAAGAACTTATAGAACTTAGATCTATTCAACCAAAGGGAGTAGCTTTCTGATGGAGAACTATCCAAAGGAGTGCCTTTCGATTTGCAATGATCAATTAAAGGGAAGAAAGCTCAAGGACTCACATCTTCCACTAGAAAAGATCACTGGGGTGATTGGTTGCTTTAGATAATAAATTGAACTTGACCTAGGGCTGCCTGTCGGTTTATGACAATCATGAAAAGAATGCATCATAGTCTTATATCTTTGAATGACCGGGGTAACTTGTATGGAAAATAGATTGAACCTAAGGTGACTTGAGTGAGTCACCCGAATTTATCTCAACTCGGTAGTCGGGCAATTCTAGGAGTTTTAGACACGCCAAAGATAGGATGCACTTGGGAGAAGGGGCCCTTTGGGGGCTTGAATTCCTAATCCACAAGAAAAATTAAATTTGTTTGTTTTAATTTGTTTATTTTATCATGAACCCTGTTAGTTTGTGAGGGGTCAAACTAAGAAGGAGCATATATCAACTAGACTATCTCATTTTACCAGGGAAAATGCATCCATTTTTAATTTCTACCATAGGGGTGATTACTAGGAAAGGGAACTATCCAATCCAAAGTAACCTTGTCTAAATGGGGTCAAGGACTTGATCCAAATAGAGTGCCCAGGATGGGGTATAAGGGCTTAATCAACACCACCGGAGAAAATGACATGGCTAGTCATATTCAATAGGTATTGATGTCATATCTTCAAGAGTGGTGTACTCTGGGTTAGTCATTGTTAGCATATAGAACATCAACCAACCTAAGGTGCCCCATGTTTATGTCACTAGAAAGCTGGGGACTCACATCCTCTATGGCTAATTCTAGGATAGTCATCTTGACAGATATCGACCTAGGGCTATTGAGTGAATGCCACTGGGGACTTATATCAACTCAAAGTAGTCAAGAGGAAAGCCTCTAGGGGACTTATCTAAACCTCAAATATACTCTAGTTAGAACATGATGGAGTTCAAGAAGAAAAGACTCACATCTTCTTAAGCAAAGTCAAAGGGGGCTTGTGGGAGTGAAGCATACCATACTAAAGACACTCTTGGTTTTGCAATGATCAAGTTAGGAAAAAAGGGACTCATCCTCTACAAAAGGGGTGACATACTTGGCGATAGCATGTGATGACCTAGAAGCGACTAATGAGTGAGTGTCATAGGGGGCTACCACATCAAAATAGCTCGAGCTAAAAGATTTATGTTTATTATGTGCATGTAAAAAAAGGAATAGGATGCCTCTGGGGGACTCTTACACCTTACCTTAAAACACGTCAGAGAATTATGAAATGATTCCATGGATGGCAACAAGAATTCCCACTAAGAAAGGATGTGGCTTAGGTTCTCTTACATCTAACTTTGTTATGCTAATTGAATTAGGATGCCTCTTGGGTTCTCTTACACCTAGTCTAAAAGTGTCAGGAGATTGTGTTTGTGTTGTGAAAGGGATAGGATGATGCTTGGGGACTCTTACACACCTACGTTGGATTCAGATAAGCAAACAACACTTAGAAAGAAGAGAAGATTTGATGAATGGAATCAGACTTTGTTCTTTTTAATAATGAATTGTTTTCAAACAAGTTGTATTTCATGGGTAATATTTCTTTAGATAGAGCCCATTAATTGGAAGCATCGGGTGTTCCCCTTTATAATCAATAAGCTCATAAGATCTTCCTTAGTAGGCCTTCTCTATGGCATAGGGGCCTTCCCAAGTGGGTTCAAAATTGCCTCCCATCTTTTGATAGGCAACAATTGGTCTCCTTAGGACTAACACAAGTTCTACATGAAAAGACCTAGGGTGGATCAGCTCATTGTGAGCTTGAATCATTTTGTCCTTGTACAACTTGAGGTTCTGGGACACCCATTAGCAACTTTCCTCCAAACCTTTGAGCTCTTATTACCCAATATTATCCTTAGTGAAGGGAGATAAACTTCTAAGGGAAGAATGACTTCAGACACATACACTAAGGAAAATGGGGAAGATTGAGTTGAGTTATGTGTGGTAGGCCCTGACAACTACTACGTTCCACTGTCATTTGTTATCATCAAGAGTTTTCTTCAGTATCTGAATGAGAGTTTTATTGAATGCTTCTACCAAACCAGTAGCTCTGGGGTAGTATATGGTGGAGTATCTCCAATCTATATCATGTATTCTAGCAAAGTTGTTGATCTTCATGCTTTTGAATGTAGTGAAATTATCAAATATAATTCATTGAGGCACCCTAAACCTATATACGATATGGTTCCTGAAAAACTAAATTGCATGGTGAGCTATGACCTCTCTGAGTGGGATGGCTTTTGCCCACTTAGAAAAGTAGTCGATAACAGCTAAGATGAATCGATGGCCCTTGGAAGAAGGAGGATTGATTGGACCTACAATGTTGGTACCCCAACACTCAAATGGTCATAAAGCTAATGTAGGGTGTAGAATGTTGGGTGGTTGGTGGAGGACCACACGTGCACGACGATGGCATCTCTACATCCATGCAATGTGATCATAGAAGGCGGTAGTATCCAAGTCTTTTGATCTTTGACTTCATCTTAGGCTCGCTCTACACGAATGTACCTAGTTATAATGCCATGGGATTCATGTTTATCTAAACAATGTAACCACATATGGTCAAAGGACCATCGGTACAGGGTGCCATCAACAAGAGCATAGGAAAGAGCTCTCTGTTTCACCTGATGGGCTTGAGATTTCTCTTGAGGTAGTTTGCCAGTGTTCAAGTAATCTATGAATGGTTGCCTTCAATCAGGCTCCTTGTCCATTTTGGCAACAGTGACCTCCCCTTCAAAAGAAAGTCTCTTGATGAGTTCAAAATCAATAAGGGATAGGACTTGTCTATTTGGGCCCTTATTGAAATGGACTGATCATCCAAACATGCCAACTCTTTAGCAAGTTTAACCAAGGCATCTGCTACTACGTACTCTGCTCAGGGAACCTTGTAGATGGTGACTTCGGGAATCTGTGCCAACAACTTAATGGTATACTCATAGTAATGATGAAGCTTGGGCCAGCAATCTGGTTAATGACTAGCTGAGAATCCCTAAAGAAGTTAATGTTCTTAACATTGATAGTGATGCTAACTCCAAACTGACAATCAAAGCCTCATACTCAGCTTCGATATTGGTGAAGGAATTAGAAAGATAGTATGAAAATCTCATCACATCATGATTTGGAGTTAGAAGAACTATTCCTACCTCTGTATTTCCTGAGAGAATAGATCATGTTGCTTCACCTTTATGAAAAGAAGCATCACCATTAAAATACATCTCCCATTCGGTTGCTTCTCCCAAGTTCATGATTTGTTCATCGGAGATCATCAGCGGAGAATCGGCGGAAGTGGGTGTGCTAAGAAATCCTAGTGTTTGACCTTTTACGCCTGACATATGATATCAAACTATAAGAGTATCATGGAACAATGAGCCAAACGTCCATTAATCATTGGCGGTGTCATGAGGTACTGTAGTGGATTGGTTTGAGAGATCAAGTGCACCTTATGAAAAAGCATGTAGTGTCATAGCTTCTGAGATGCAAAGATCAAAGCTAGGAAAGTTTTCTTAATAGGTGGATAGTTTGCTTCAGCAGGAATCAGATGACCACTGAGGTAGTAGAGTGCGCTCTCCTTCCCATCATCATTGGCTTGGGCCAATAGAGCATCGAGAGAGTCATCCAATGCAACAGGATAAAGGATCAATGGCCTGCCAGGGATAAGGGCTATGAGAACTGGCACCTTCACTAAGTATTCTTTGATATCTTCGAATGCATGTTGGCATTTGTCATCCCACTTGAACTTGGAAACATTTTTGACAAGTGCTGAGAATGGTTCACATCTCCCTCATAAGTTTGAGATAAAGCATCTTAGATATGCCATCGGTCCTTGAAAGGATCTGAGTTGAGTTAAACTCTTAGGAAGTGGCATTTTTAAGATATCTTTGATCTATTCAGGATCTATTTCTACTCCACAATGTCGAACAATAAACCCAAGGAATTTCCCTGAAGATACTCTGAAAGCACACTTCAGGGAATTCATTTTGAGATTATATTATCTTAACTGTTCGAAAACTACTCTCAAGTCAAAGAGGTGTTCTTCTTTTTCTCTGCTCTTGACTACTAGATCATCAATGTAGCACTCAACCGATGATGGATGAGTTCATTGAAGATGCGAGTCATGGCATTATTATATAGCACCCATTTTTAAGGCCGAAGGCATGACCCTATAATAGAAGATTCGATTGGTTTGAAAGTAGTGTTTCTTTCATCTTCAAGAGACATCTTGATTTGATTATAGCCAGATGATCTATCCATGAAAGAGAAGATTGCATGAGCTGAAATAATGTCCACCATTAAGTCTGGTATAAGAAGTGGAAACTCATCCTTAGGACATGCCTTGTTTAAGTCCCTAAAATTTACGTAAATGCAAATTTGGCCATTCTTCTTCTTAACTGGGATGACACTAGCTAACCAGGTAGGATATTTTTCTTCCCAGATGAAACCAACATCGATCAATTTCTTGACTTCAGAAATGACCTATTGTTCAATTTCTAATCGCACGCATTTAGGAACTTGCTTAATAGGGGTAATGTTAGGGTCTATTGCTAGCTTGTGGACTATAATGTCAAGAGATAATCTGGGCATTTCTTCATAACTCTATGCGAAGCAGTCTTTAAACTCATTCAATAGTCTAACTAAGTCATTAGTTTCTTCTTCATTCAGCAATGAACTGATGTATGTCGGGCGAGGATTTTCTTCTGTCCTGAGGTTGATTTCTTTTAGCTTTTCAATTATTGAATAGATTTGTTCTTCAAATTATGGTGGTTCTTCTTTAACTTGGAGATCATCTAGATCATCTGAAGTTTCTAAACACACATTCTTATAAGAGTTGAGGATGTGTGAGAAGAAACTATCAGACTCCGAATGGTTGGTAACAACTAGGCAATAATCTTCATCATTGACTGGACCCACTGTGTCGAATCCTAGTCCTACTCTTGATTGTGCTTTCCTTGTTGTGTTGTCCCATAATTTTTCAAAATATTCTGACCTATGCTTGGACCAAGTGTGAGGAACTAAACCTTTCTGTATAAGATTTTGAACACAAGGCAAGTAAAAAATCAAAAGGTAATTCCATTAATTTTTTAAAAGTATCTTCCACAAGTCCAACATTGAGCTCTGGACTTGAGGATGATGAACCCAAAAAGAACCTTTTCTGCTTCATGTCACTTGAAGACTTAAGGACTTCATTAACTATTATACCTTCAACTTTTTGAGATGTAAGTGAGGTAAGAGCTAAGGTTCACAACTGCTGCTGAATAGTTTCACATAAACCAGATTCAAATACTTTGCTTTATTTAGAGGCTAGTCTTTATCTCTGGCTAGATCGAAAGTCACCTCCAATGGTACTCACTGAGAGGGGTTGACTGGTATACTAATCATATTAGACTCATCCTCCGAGCTAGATTCCAAGTCTATGTGAATAGTAAGGGTACTCCTATGAATTGGAACACGACCTCTATTGGCTGAAGGCCAACTAAAGGGTCTTCCACCTCTAGAACTGCCTCTATTTATGCCTCTACCTCTACCCGGTGGAGGTTGAGCCATCCTACCCATAAGTCCATATGATGGAATGAACTGTGGGTAGAATTTAATATGCAGATCCACTTCTTCTTCAATTCCCCTTTCTTGTTCACTTGGACTTTTATTTTTTTTTTCATTTTTTTATCTTTTCTTTTGTTTTTGCATTTGCATTTGAATTTTGTCCAAGTTCATGAGAAAGGGTGTTTTGAGGAAGATAGTAGGTCGCATCCTCATAGATCTCAACCTCTCTAACTAAGAATGGCTTTTTGTCCCTATTGATATGGTACTTAATTCCATCTTTTTTGAACTTGATGCACTGATGAAGGGAGGATGGAATGATCTTTTTCTGATGTATACAAGGCCTACCAAGCAAAGTAGTGAATGAAGTATTTGAATCAATGATGTTGAACTTAGCTTCAGTCTTCCAGTCACTGATCTCCAATAGTAACACTATGGAACCTAAAGCTCGCTTTCCTTGATCATCGAATCCTCTCAACATCATCCTATCTCCTCGGAGAGTAGAGATATCGATCTTCAAATAGGTAGGGTATTTAGACTCATAATGTTTACTGATGCACTTGAATCCACGAGACCCCTGGTGACTCTTAACCTATCCATGTCGACTGTAATATTTAAGGGATGGTTGTGCTCCAAGTCCCCTAGTAGAAGGTCTTCATTTGTGAAGGTGATCCCTTGGGCTTCTTTTGCATAATGTGCTTCCTCACCTGTAGCGGTCAGCTGAGCTAAGCATATCTCAAGATCAAGGAGAACCTTGATTAGTGATTCCCTCATCTCTTTGGATAAGACAAGGGCATCATATGTGCTTAGCTTAGATGGCAACTTTCTTAGATGAGAAAGGATGTTGTAGTCCACCTTCGACTGGTCTTCCACAAGCATATCCAAGGGTGGAGCATCTTGTGGAAGGCCTTCTTCTCGATCTTCAGTACCAATGACTTGATTCCCTCTATCTAGAGGTGCTGCCCTAGGAGGTAGAACCTTGCCACTATAGAGGTTGACTTTGGTAATCTCTAGAGGCAAAGTGGTGACTACAGCTTCTCCTATGGGACTCTCAGAATTAGATGATTCCAAGTCTATATTAAGAGGTGAACCCATAGTATATAGAGTTGGAAAGTCCAACTCTGAATCAGAAAGAGGAAGATCTGAATTGTTATAGTTAATTAGACTTGAAGAGTTATCGTTAGGAATAAAAGAAGATAACTCATCAGAAGCGACATAGATGTAATTCAAATCAGCTTTATTCTTTAATTTCTTGGAAGTATTTGGGGGTATAAAGTAGAAATCAAGTAGAGTGAGTGGAGTAAGGAATTTAATGCCCTTATCCACTGATATAAGAGTTCTACTAGCAGAAGAAATAGAAGAACTAGCTGAAATGGTAGAAGTTGTCAGTGTGGAAGCTGTAATTGAAGGCTGGAGTCTGGACACGGTCGGTGGCTATGCTAAGGGGCTATCCCAGTGTCACATACTGCTATCGCTTGATTCCCCACTTTCCTAAAGTTAGCATCGGCAACTTGCAAACCTTCCTTGGTGTTGGTTTGAGGCACTGCACCTATAAGAAAGCTTCTTGATCTTCTGAATTATTTTCTTAGAGGTTTTAGACAAAGAAATGTCCTAACCTTCTTTGGTTTTGGTAGGATCACTTGTATCCCCAAGGATTACCTTAATGGAACTGGAAGGTTGTTCCATAAGGTATTCCTTTGGGATAATGACAACACTGGTCTTGAAACTGTGTTCAAGCCAGTCCTTAAATGTAAAGCAATCCTCTAAAACGTGGCCTAGCTTATAGTGGTAAGGGAAAAATTTTGGATCATGACTTTTGTCTACTTCTTCCGGTATCCTAGGCTTGGGTAACTGAAAATTAGATTTCTTTAAGAGATTCTTAAAGATCTTTTTGATTCCTTTCCTATTAAAAGAATAAGGTTTGTTTAACTTATATAATAGTGTAGGAAGCGGATATGCATGTCACTGCTACTGGTGGTATGGCTGAGACGATGGCTGTGCTGGCCATGGAGGCTGAGGTGGAGGCTGGTATGGCTGCCTCGATAGTGGCAAAGGAGGCAGAGGTTGCTGAGGTCATGGTCACTCGGACTGATCTCTAGCTGGCTGCTTCTCCTTGATAAATACCACTACTACTCCAGGTTTCTTCTCATAATACTTTTGTGATTTTTGCTTTGTCAATTGATCTAGAAAAGGCAATTATTTGGCCTCTCCTTGTAGACCAGCTACCTTGTTGATTAGCTTCTCAAATGTCTTTATGATGGAGCCTTTAAGCATGAAGGCGACCGAGCCATGGACATTCTTTGAGAGAATCTCAATGGCATGTGATTCATACTTCATACTTAGGTTGCGCCATTAGAGAATATAATCAATAAGTGACTCACTAGAGTGTTGTTAAACGAGATCTTTGATTCTAGCTCCAAAACCTCTTGATGAAGAGTTACTCTAACTCATCAAATTTCTTAACTGAACCACTGGGTAGTTCAGTATACCAATCAAAAGTGATACTCGCTAGGCTACTAATAAAGAGTCTAAAGAGTAAAGCATTACTACCACCTGTGTTTCAATAATTGGCCCTAAAGTGAGCTATATGCTACCTCGGGTCCCCACTGCCATCGAAGCTCGTGAAGGAAGGAGGTATGAAACCCTTAAGATATTGGATAGCATCAAATTCCTATGGGTAGGGTGTCCCCTTTGGAACCAATGATCCTCCCCAAGCTTGAGCCAAAGCTTCCTTCACCTATTGTTCAACCATGGATTTCAGATCTTTTCATGTATGGAGGTACTTTTCATTACCTTCCTATACAGACTAGTGCTACCTTGCTCAACAAGAGGTAGAGTCTTAACTGAATCTATGACATGCACTAGCTCATGTTGGCTGACATCGACTATACTATGATGAATTAGAGGGGATTGCTTCTGAAGCACTAACACTGCTGCCAACAAATCCTGCAACTACTATGCCATCCTATCAATCTGCTCGTCTTTCTGCCTTAACTACTATCGGAGGTGATGGGATGATTCTGCAATGTCTCCTTGATCAACCTCATCTCCTTCCATGGCTTATTGCTCCCTAAGAAGAGAACCTCTAGTATCGACCATGCATATGCCAATTGAATCCCCCATCAAGTCATCTTCATAGGGATCAAAGCTGACTCTTTCTTCATCAGACCATGCATACCCTAAGTTCTCCTTTTTATCGATAAAATAGTGTGCAACTATATCATCTAAGGATTGATTTAACTTAGTAGGTACAAATAGCTTGGGCTGACCGGTGTGATCACTATCATGAACTGAGAGGCATCGGACCTGACTTGTAGCTATGGAGTCAATCCTATGCAGACTATACTCACCAGAAGAATGATAATCCTGACTGATGCTGGATATGATAGGGGTAACAATCCTAGGATGACCCTCTACCACTATTGACACTGAACTATCATGTGGAAATATCCATGATAGTCATCACCATCTCCGTATCCGACTATATGGATGGAGTTGGTGAAGGAACGACCATGATGCTCCGGATCGTCACTCCTTCCACACCACCATTGGGGAAGAAAGTCGAACAGGAGAGCTCAGCCTTATCACGATGGGTGGTGTAGGAGTAGGATCCCTTGGCCATAGCCGGATCACCAACGGGGCATGTTTTTCCCTGGATGTGATCTTCATGGTCTTAAATGGAATGTGTGATGTTGAAACCTGCACTGGCGATGGCAAGCATGGGGTAGAACGGTGAGGTGGAGACACCACTGACTCTCTGTGTATAGGAACTGGCCTCCTATGTTGGCTAGTCCCTATGAGGAGAATACTATCAGTATGATCGATGCAGGTAGTGCACCAAGCTAGAAAGTCAACCAAAGCAAAAGCGGTTGACTGACGACTGAACCTCCGTCACTCTCTACTAGTAATGTATGATGTATGGGCCTCACAGGCCCTCTCTTGACGAATCTGCCTCCCTACACTGTGGGGGATAATAGATTATAGATCGAACTAGGTACCGGACATGGAGCATCTGTATGCTCCACCAACCTGGAGTAGAATAGAGCGAAGGCCATTGTATGACCTCTTGCTCCTAGAAACTGTCAGCTATAGATGCACCACTGGAGGAGCCGACGAACGGATCCTCCTGACATCCTCTCTATTTGATCTTGAGAAAGGATGAAACTGGTTTTCCATAACTAGTGGTGAAGTGATCATGGGAGACTCATCCATGGATGACCTGGTAGCTGCCTTAAGCTCTCTGGCTATCCGAGTATGGAACTATTTGACCATACGATTCTTATTCCTATGCTGGGTGCGAGTACGATGAGAGGAGTGTGAGCTAGACCCATACTCAAATGTGGGGGAGGCAAGCCCTAAAACTAGGGGAGCCTTACCCTTGGAGGGTACTGATGGTAGGGTGCTAGCACGCACCGGGGAAACATGTGCAACTCGAGGATGAACTGAAACTAGAACTGGAATTGCTGGTACTAAAAACACTGAAGTCTATGGTATTACCATAACTTTCCTCTTCAGTGAGGATACATCTGAATCGGAGGGTAAGTCTCCCTTGATGATCGGCTTCTGTCCGACCACCTTCTTCTTGCTGATTGTGGTGAGGGGAATGCCCTCACATGTGATCCTGGCCTCCTCAAATCCACGGCCAAAATGGATCAAATGGGTATGATCCAAATGAGGGAAGTCAACTTGATCCAAGGCTAGATCCATGTTGTGAGGGAAAGTAAAGACAAATTTCTGAGAACCTACCATTGTACTGATTATAGTAAACTGAAGTTGCACTATATTGATTGAAAAGAATCTGCAATGAGAAATGAACTTCCATCAATTTTCTATCTCCATAGATTTTGAATTTTTAAATTTTGAAATTTTGAACCCACGTCCAACAACTGGGAAGTGTTAAGTGGGGTTCAAATGAATTTGGAAAGATTGATTGAAAAAGGAATTTGAATATGAATCCAAACTGTAACAAATATGAGTATGCTAAAATATGGACTCAAAATTTTGATAGGATGCTCCCATAGGTTCATTTTATTTTAATTTTAATTTTTTGTGATTTGGAAGACCCTTTCCTTTAACAAATTTGGCTATGTTAAAGTAAGGGTCAAATGATCTTATTTTGTTTGAATGTTTTGGAATTTTACTTAGCAAATTTAAGTATGCTAAGTGAAGTAAAAGTGATTGTTTCTTTTGAAAATTTTGTTATGATTTTGAAAAATTTAGAATTCTTACTTAAAAAATTTAGGTATGCTAAGTGAAGAACCCAAGTGTATTTTTGTTTGATTTTAAAAATAGAATTCTTAGCAAATTTTGTATGCTAAGGGAAACCTAAGTGTTTAGTTTTTTTGGAAAATTTTGATTTTTGAAAAGGGTAGGATCCTTTAGCAAATTTGGTATGCTAAGGGGATCCTAAGGTGCTTCATTTTTTTATGTGATTAAAGTGGAGTTTTAACTTTAGCAAATTTGGTATGCTAAAGATGAAGTCCCACTTGGTTTTATGAAATGGAAATTTTACTTAGCAAATTTGAGTATGCTAAATAAAATTTCAAATGGTGTGTTTAAAATTTTGATTTCAATTTTGATTTTGAAAAATGGAAACTTCTCCTTAGCAAATTTGGTATGCTAAGGGAAGAAGTTCCAAAGGTGTTTGAGAAATTTTTGTTTTTTTTTGTTTTTGATTTTGGAAACTTTACTTAGCAAATTTGAGTATGCTAGGTGAAGTTCCAAAATATGTTTTGAAAAGTTTTGAATTTTTAATTCAGAAACTTTACTAAATAAATTTAGGTATGTTAAATGAAGTTCCAAATGTGTTTGAATTGTTTTTTTTTTAAATTTTGATTTTAGATTTGGAAACTTTACTTAACAAATTTAGGTATACTAAATGAAGTTCCAAATGTGTGTTTTGAAAATTTTTTTGAATTTTGGGATTTGGAAACTTTACTTAACAAATTTGGGTATGTTAAGTAAGGTTAAAAAAATGTGTTTTGAAAACTTTTGAATTTTGGATTTGGAAACTTTACTTAACAAAAATGGGTATGTTAAGTGAGGTTCCAAATGTGTCTAGAAAATTTTGAAATGTGATTGTTGATTTTCAAATTTTGAATTTGGAAACATCATTTAGCAAATTTGATTATGCTAAATGAAATTCCAAATGTATGTTTGAAAAATTTTATTGGATTTTAGATTTGGAAACTTCACTTAACAAATTTGGGTATGTTAAGGGAGGTTCCAAGTGTGTTTGAAAATTTTGAAATGTGATTGTTGATTTTGAATTTGGAAACTTCACTTAGCAAATTTGGATATGCTAAGTGAAATTCCAAATGTGTTTTTATTTTTTGAAAATTTTTAAAATGTGATTGTTGATTTTGATGTTGGATTTGGAAACTTCACCTAATAAATTTGATTATGCTAAATGAAATTACAAATGTGTGTTTAAAATTTTTTTTTAAAATATAATTGCTGATTTGATGTTTTGAAAAGAAGACCTCCATTCAACAAATTTAAGTATGTAGAATGGAGATCCATTTTATTTTTGAAATATGATATTTTTATTTTGAGTGTGATTGTTGCTTTTTTTTTGAAAGAGAATTTAACTTAAAAAAACATAAGTGAGATTTCATAAATGACATTCTATTTTTAGTTGGAAATGAAATCTTCTTTTAATAAATTTAAGTATATTAAATGAAGGTATTCATGTGTGCCTTTTCTTGAAAATTTTACTTTTGTTTACAAATGAACTTTCTATTCAATACGTGTGAATGTATTGAAATAGCAAAATCCATATGTACTTTTGAAAACTTTATGATTGTGATTGTGATTGTGATTTTTGGAAAACATGATTGTTCATTTTGTTTTGAAAATGAAATCTTCATCAAAGTGAATTGAAAGAAGATGTTCGTTTGTGCTTTTGGAAAATTTTATTAGTTTTATTTTGAAAATCCCTACTTGTAACAATTATATGAATTGTTAAATGAGGGTGAAGAAATTTTGTGGAAAATATTTTGTTAGGTGCATTATTGAAAAAAGTGCTTTTGAAAGAGCAAAGTTCTTTATGGAAGATTTATTAATTTTAAAATGAACCTTTCCTTATCATGAAAATGATAAAGAGGAAGTATTTTAGGGATGTTTCTTTTTATTTTAGATCTTTTCATTTTACCCATTGGAGGAACCCAACGGTGGTTTTAAGACCAACAAGGAATGCAGTCCTAAAACCTAAAGATGTTGGCTAACTTATCTTAAGAATGAAATGAGCTAAGTGCCAACAGAAAGGATGATAGTTTTGGATTCATACCAAAGTATAAACCCATTATTGAAACTCAAAGAAAATGATCATTTAACAAAGATGGAGAGAGGAACCATCCCCAACGAAGTCACTAGAAAAATCTATGGTGAATAATTTCTATATACGGAGTCGCCTTTCAAATCTATGGGGAGAAAAGAAAGAGGAACCCTTAAAAAAACTCATCTTGGTAAGATGCCACGTAGATCCACAGATGTACTTATTTAGGTGATCGAGTATGTCATCAAGGTATAGTGTACTATCTCGAAAGACAGAAGTCACTACCCTTCAATGGAACCAATCACCTCAAGAAGGACTCCTAAGGATGATGGGTCTGCATATGTACCAGAGGTTCTTCCACTACTTTATATGGAAAAGTAAAGCAGGGTTTATTTTAAACTGATTCTGTTAAGTTCCATACAAGGGCAAGCCCCCATAAATAATTACATCTTAAGGGATGGGATCCCTTAGGAAAACTCTCGATTAAGCTAATTGATCATTGTCTCTGAAGATTTCAATAGGAAAGGACAATCAATCGATTGGTTTGTATTTTAAGGATCAAATGAGATTGATCAAAAGAGGGACTTATTGTCAAAGCCAAAATGAAAATATGTAGGATATTCTCACGATGCTAGGAAACCTAGCGAGCATCTCAGACTATCCTATAGTTGGGCTTTACATTTTAGAAATTGATTTAGTTCATTTGAGTAATATTTTTCATTAGAATTTTAGGACTTAAGTTTCCTTAACACAAGATTAAGGAAATGCCTAAGTTGTGAGGAATTATACTTGTGGCCTACAAAGGGGAAAAAAGCAACCTCAAAATCTAAATCTAGGGAGCTTCGGCGAGAGCTAGAAGCACAACCTAAATCTAAGTTGAAAATGGTAATTAGTTTACCTCCACAAGAGAGGATAAATCATCTGACAGCTTGGACTTACAACTGCCTAGGGGTGGCTACCAACTAACTCCTCCTATGATTTTAAATAAATACATATATGCAAGTCTTTATGCTTATGCAAGATAGCTAGGCTATTTTTATTTAGAAAGAGACTAAGTCCTTAAACTCACTCCCTAGAGAGACTAGATCATGTAAAGGGACATGCTTCAAATGATCTAAATCTAATACATTTCAAATTTCATTTTATTTTTATTTTTGGAAAATCATTTTGACACAAGCTAATAGGATTTTTATGACTAATGCATGAGAAATCAGATTATTTGCCAAAATCAGCGAGAAGGTAGGAGGTGAGTTTCCACCATGACCCTTAAAGGTCAAGCTAAGTTCTCTAGCAAAGGTAGAAGCCCTCCAATCAAGAGTGAAATAAGATGCATTTGTGCATGATATTATAAAGAAATGCTCATCCAGCTAAGGGGTCGCTAATTCTTTTATCTTGATTTTATTCCTAAGCTTTAGGTGAGGTTATGAGTTGTTTTAATTTTAATTTGAGTTGTTAAAAGATTTATTTTTCCCTAAAGAGCCTACATCCATACATAAAGCAAGAAAGAAACTAGGAAAATCATGCCACTTAATGCAAAAGCTAAACAAATCATCAAAATAATAAATGGCATATCAAACACAAACCAAAATATCAAATGTTCACCCTTATATAACCGAATTACTAATGAATTAAATTAATTACAAAGGAATTCATAAAGTTTATCTTCTTCTTCTTTCTTCTTTCTTTCTTTTATTTTCTTCTATTCTTCTTTTGTTCTTACTTTGGAAAGCTATAAATAAATGAAAGTAGGTAAACAAACTCACTTTACTTAAATCCTAAAGACATTCTTAAGGAATAAGAAAGTTTTGAATAAATTAAAGTGAATTTCAAAATAATTTTTGTTTAGTTTGAAGTTTGATTTAATTTTGAAAAGGTGAGATGAGCTTATTCTAACCCCCATTCCCACATGTGTTTTGTATTTTCAGATAATTTAATGTATTTTTAAGCATTGATTAGGTTAAGGTATAAATTAAGTGGCTTAATTAACCCTTACCTACACCACCTTAGAAAAATTAACTAAGTAATTTTGAGCCAATGAGATGACATAAAATCCACAAGGTATTTAAATTGATAATGCACCTAATAATGAAAAGTCCTAATGCAATTTGACTCACAATTAAAAGTTAATTAAGCTTATTTAAAAAACACCCTTTCATACTTATGAAAGGGGTTTTAATTTCCTTAATTAGACATAAGCAATTAAACCCCTAAGCATTTACCCAAAGTAGACTAATTAAGTTATGGATCTTTTTAGAATTTTTTTGAAAATTGTTTAAAGGGTTAATTAATGAGTTAACCCTTAATTAAGAGGGGATTAAGGAAAGAAAAGGGTGTTTAGTGAATAATTTAGGGGAAATGCCCCAAAATTATTCCATAAACCCCTACTCACTGGATCTGACCTTAATCAAATTTAATCATAGGGTAAATCCACTAATAACACTTAATTACCCTTAATTACATGAAAGGGGTAATTAGGGAATGAAATAAAAATTTTCCCAATTAAGGACTCAATAAATCTCAAGAAAATTAGGGGAGGTAGAGCTCATCCACTAAAATGAACTCTAGAAATTTGTGATTAATTGATGACCTAATTAGAGGATAATTAACTAATTAAAATTCCCAAAGAAATCCAAATTTAGAGAGAAAGGTAATTCAAAATTCATTAAAATTATTTTTAAATTATTCTAGATGAAATTATCTATCCATAAAATTTTTCCTTTTATTTTTTTGATTTTTTTATGAAGAGTAATGAATTTCAGAAGTTTTCTGAATTAATTAAGAATTAATTAAAAACTCTAATCCCATACATACACATGTTAAACATGCTTTACACGTGTTGCATCATTAGCCACTTACTTAAACATCACATCGAGAAGGCGGATGATGACGCATATCCTTATATCGTCAAAGATCAAATCCACCTAGGATTCACCTGCATTTAAAATAGATAAAGGATTTCTAAAATGTGTCTATTATAATCCATGGTCCAAGGGGAGATCTGAGCCCGATCTAGCATAGAATCATATAAGACTCAACCCACACCATCTAGGCATCATTACCAACCTATCCAACGGTTAATTTCTTATGCAATGAAAATTATTTTCACAAAGGACCAACACCTATCAAGATAAGTGGTTAAAAAATTACATACCTCACCAGAGGTGATCACCGGCACTCGAGCTCGATGAGGTAGCTTCGTTTGGTGGAGACGAAGCCCTGTTGAAGTTCCTATGCCTTAGGGTTGAGTGGATTGATGGCTAGACCAACTCCTCTTTAAGATCCTTGTGGCTTTGATTGAATTGAGCTCTTCCTTGCCTTTAGAACTTCAGAGAAAGCTTAGGCCAATTTGACTTAGCTCCTAGATCAAGTGTGCAAAAGGAATTGGAAGGAGATCAAGTGTAGAGGAAATTAGCTATTGGATTGAGCTCCCTTATTTTGCACTATGTAAAACTGAAGAATGGGAATTCAAATCCTCTCTAGGGACCTTTGGAAAGCCCTCTGATGATTGCTAAGGGTTCCTAGTGCTCAATCAATTATGAGTCAATGAAAACTGAAGTGAAATAAGGGGAGTATATCTCCCCCATGAAGGATCGGATGGTCGACAATGTCCATGCCATTTTGTCCAATTGAGCATATGGAGTGAGCCATTTTTGTTGTTTTGAGTGTGCACATGGTCGGTTTGGCTAGAGGAGTGGAATGCCAACTTTCCATGTGCTTCAATTGAACTTAAGAGGGAATTTAAAAACTCAATTTCAAGCCATAGGGTCGGGTTTGGTCCATGGGTCAAATGGGCTGACCCAAACCCATTGGGTTGGGTGCACCACTCATCACTAAGTCCCCTTGAGCTTTTAGGAAAGTCTCCAGTGATTGTGAAGAGTGTATGACCAAAATACTCATGGGCTAGGCCTAAATTTGTTCTATGGCCTAGAAGTAAAATTTTTGGCTATTTTTTCACTTTCGTTATGTTTGGTATGTTGAGAAATAGGTTTGGCCAAGTTTCATTAGATTTGGAATCCATTTGATAGGGTTGGGCTCATGTTGACCCATTAAGGTCAAAATAGGTCAACTTGGGTCAAGTTGACCAATTGGTCAAATTAGGTCAAGTTCATATGACCATTTGAAATGTTTTGGTGCCTTTGGTTTGGGTCAGTTTGGTATATATTTGGTTTTGTCTCATATAACTTTATTTAGGTCAAATGGGTCAAGTTGACCTATTTGACCCATTAGACCGATTTGAGGTAGGTCAAGGGTAGGTTTAAGTTAGGTTAGTCTTATGGAATGGATTGGTATCTTTATTTCCAATTAATTTGGGTTAAGTTCAATTTTGCCTCAACATGACCCCTTTAGGTCATGTTGGGTCTAAGGTCAATTGGGCTAGGTTAGGCTCAAATGTCGGCCAACTGAGGCCTTTGTCAAGTTCCACAAGTGATTTGGGATGGACTTGACCCATTGGTTTCAATCAATTTGGCTTAGATCAGGTTTTGACACATTTTGTCCCTTTAGGTCAAAATGGGTCAACTTGAGTCAAGTGGGCCAATTGGGCTAAGTTAGGCTCAAATGTTGACTTGGTCAAGTTCAAACCTAGGTCATGTGTGAACTTAGATCAATGGTTTCAATCAATTTGGCCTATGGTGGATTTTCGCTATGTTAGGCTTCATTTTAGGTTAAGTGTTGACTTGGTCAACTCTTAGGTTTGACTTGGTTTGACCCAATTTGATTGATTGATCATCCCATGATGATTGTTGATCATGATGCGAGGGATATATGAGTTTGGTTCAATCCAATTTGGTTAAGATCAAAAGTTGGCTCATAGGGTACTTTAGGTCACTTTGGGTCAAGTGAACCTAAATGGGTCAAATGGCTAGGTCAAAGCTTGATTTGAAGTTTGTTGATCTTATATATGAACTTATGATTAAAATATAAATCCATTTACAAGTGGTTTGAAGTCAAATAAATTTTGATCCATTTGAAAATTTCATATTCAAAGGAAGAATATGAAGGGGTCTTAGGCATGATTTTTGATTTAGTTTTTGATTGTTTGATTGAGGTTTGGATTTATATATGAGCTCATGATTGTATGATTGATTGAACCATGAGAGAAAATTAAGGATTTGGGTTGATTTGGAATTGATTTGGCTAAGTTCAAGATTTTGACTTGAAAGGCTTAGATTAGATTTTAAATGGATTTGAGTTTGATTTTTGGAATTGGTTTTGATTGTTTGAAGTTATATTTCATTTATATATGTGAATATAAATGACAATATAAATTGATCATGAGAAAATTTCAAGAATTTGAAAGAGTTCAATCATGATTTAGGTTAAATCCACTAAAGGGAATTTAAGGGATTTAAGAGAAATTTTTGATTTGAAATTTAATTTTTGAAATGGATTGATTGATTTATATCTCTATTTCCTTTATATATGAGAATATAAATGAGGATATAAATATTTTTTGTGAAAATCCCATGAGTTTGAATAGGTTTGATCCAAGTTTAGGATAAATCCATTAATGAAAAATTAAGGGATTTAAGGGAATTTCAAGCATTTTAAATTTGGGATTTAATTTTTGAGTTGGATTTAAATGATTTATATTTATATTTTATTTATAAATGAGAATATAAATAAGTTTTGAGAAAATTTCAAGTATTTGAATTGATTTGATCAAGGTTTAGAGTTGATTTTAGCTAAGTCCTTTAATGGAAAATTAAAGGGACTTAAGAAAATTTTCATGAATTATTTTGGAATTTTGAATTTGATTTGATGGGTTTGAATTTATATTTCATTGATATGTGTAAATATAAATTATAATATAAATGGATCATGAGAAAATCTCAAAGATTTGAATAGGTTTGAATCATGATTTTGGCTAAATCCTTAGGAAAGGGTTAAGGACTTAGGAAATTTGAATTTAGGAATTTTTGATGGATTTTGATCATGGGTTTCATTCATAGAATTCAATCATGGATTTCAATCATGGAATTTGAATCATGGAATTTATTTGAGTTTGATAAAATCAAATAGAATTGATTTGGAGTTTGACTTGAAAGAAGGAAAGTGAGGAATGGCTTATGCTAAAGGGTAGGAAATTTTCCTAACACCCCTAAGGTATAACCTATTCCTATGGCTAACTCTTTTAAGTCTTCTAGGGCTAGGTTGGAGTGTCCACCTAATCACCAGATGTGTCTTAAGATTACGGAACTCTTAAAGCCTATGAGAAGTCCTATGTCTAAGATGGAAGGGTTGAGAGCTCATTCTAAAAATGAGGTTAACATCCACATTGGTGAAAGAAATTGTCCACTTAGAATCACTGAGCCTTTAACACTATTATAACTTGAATTAAGAATTCTAAGCTCATTTCATCATGATAGATTAGAGTACACAGTTAAGGTTGTGTGTCACTTCCCTATAAATGATGGTTTTATAGCGACCAATATCGAAGATGATGAAAGCTATAAGTTTTTATTAAAAGATGTGAAAAGGTAGACAATAGTTGTTTACAGTAAATTAGAAAGGCTACCCACACAAGACATTTCAATCCATCTTTAACCTGATGAATCATACAACACTACTATGGATAATAATGAAATCTTTAAGTAATGCACTTTCAAATTAGTAATTTACCTTATTAGGGGATAAATCATTTAATAATATTAAATTATTTTTTAATTATTGTATACCAACTATAGTATTAGTGTCTTCATTCTCATATGGCTTTCCAAGTGGTATGACCTAAGGTGATTCCTAGTCCTTCCTTTGAATTCATTCATTTGATCTATATCATATCCAATGTGTTTAACCTTAACATGGAGTTCTACCATCGTATAAACAACATGAAGTGCAAGTACAATAATATGAAACTATAGATAGTGCACCACGTGAGAGTTCAATTGACTCTTTTTCCTCCGTCATGTTCCCTAGCCATCGTCCTGCTTTGATGATTTATTTCTCCCCTCATCATCATGTGGCTTCATCTCGATGGCCCCATTTGGTTTTTTTTCATTTTGTTTAGAATGTGCGCCTGTTGATCATGGCTATGACTTCTATTTCCCCTTGGGGAAACCCAGTCTCATCTATTGCGGCTGTGAAACTTCCTGAACCCTCGGGGATCTCTGCTTCTAATCCCTCCCTAGCTTCAAAATCATTCAAAGATGTCCTTGCTGGTAAGGAAAAGAGTACGGGTAAGTTACTTGACCTTATCTCTACTTCTTTCTAGGGTGTACTCACGATTATGTGTGATGATTCTGTGGTTGAAAGGCTTGCAAAACTATTTGAATTTTCATTGGTGGGGTAAATTTGCACTGTAGCGTCCTATTATGGAGAATATTAGAGCTTTTTTCATAGTTTGAAGCTCTCAGGCATTTCTTTTGTTGGATTGATCGATTCGTGCCATGTTCTGATTCAACTTTTAAATGATTTGGATTATTCTTTAGTTTTTTCTAGACGATCATATTTTTTTTTCAACTGCCAGATGTGTTTGCTGAAATGGATGCCTTATTTTGACATTAAGGAGGAGTCTCCTATTGTTCTGGTCTGGATTTCCATTCCCAATTTACGTGTGCATTTCTTTAATCCTGAATTTTTTTATGCCGTGGCTGGGTTGTTCGGTCGGCCTCTCCAATTGGATCAGGCGACTACTTCTAACACAAGGCCATCTAATGCTCGGATACTTGTTGAATTGGATATAACCAAAAATATCCAAAGGAAATTTAGTTAGGCTCAGAGAAATATGGTTATTTATAAAAAGTGGATTTTGAAAATTTTCATGTTTTTTGTTCTCATTGTAAAATTCATGGGCATAGGATTTCAGAATGTTTTGTGGTTCATCCACATCTCAAGAAAAGTCCTGTTGTGATTCTTAAATCAGCTTCATCTCTTAAGGCTCCTTTGATTAAACTACAAAATGCTATGGCTTTTAATGTCTCTTTACAGGAATGAGAAGGCCATTTCCTTGAGCATCTTATTCCTCAACCAGATAATTTTGTGGGAATGCCTGGTCATTTGCAGGATGTCACACTTGCTAATAATGATGCGATCCCTCCAAATGAGAATAATCATTTAAAGTGCAATAATATTAACATTAATGATACTAATAATAGTTCTGCATCACTTTTGGTTGCAAACTCTCTATCCAATGCATCTATTCCTATCTCTTTGACACCTTTAGATAAAGGAAAAGTGATTGATCATGAAGGAATGACTGCTGTGCAATATTTAGAGATAGTTTCTACCCCCAATTTAGCCATTTGTGTTTTGCCCGCCTCTAATACTTCTTCTACTTCTTCTTCTAACCTTGACTTGATTCCTAATCTGACTAATAATGATTTGGAAGAAGGTGAAATGGCATGCAATGATAACCTCAATGGGCCTCCTTTTCCCCAGAAATTTCCTGATCAATCATTATCTAATGGTGATGTTGTGGACATGGAAAATAAATTTCATACAGTTTTTAATAAGAAAAAAAATCCTCTATTTCAAAATTTCCTAGCTTTGCCAGAGTTACTCGATCTGGCTCCTTTGACCAAAAATAAATGGTTTCTTTCCTTATTTGGAATGCGAGAGGGATTGGTACCCTCTCTGTTAGAAATAGAATCAGTAATTTAATTCGTTCACAAAATATTTCTTTCTAGGCCATTTTGGAACCCTTTATTCTCCCGTCTAACATTGTTCTTATTGCTAGAATGATTGGTTTTGATAATTTTTTTTTTAACTCGAGTAATAAAATTTGGATTTTTTGGAAGAGTCCCTTTGTTTTGCAAGTTATGCAGGATTTACCTTAGTTGTTAATGCTAAAATTACTTATGATAATTGGTGTTTCTTTGGGTCTTTGCCTATGCCTCTTGTAATAAGAATGGTAGAAGGATTCTATGGGAACATCTTGTTAACTTCTCTTCCTCTATCAATGCTCCCTGCTTTGTGGGTGGGGACTTTAACATTATCTCTTCCTCTTCTGAACAAGTTGGTGGCAATGCTCCTAACCTATTTTCCATTGAGGAATTCAATAACATGATCCTCGATTGTTATATTATTGATATTGGATTTACTGGATCTCATTTTACTTGGAATAACCACAAACTGTGGCAAAGATTAGATAGAATCCTTTTTAATGATCTATGGATCAACCTTTTTCCTGCTACCCTATTAAGCATCTCAGTAGAACCCTATCAGACCATTCTCCCTTGCTCATCTCTGCTAAGGTTAGTGCAGATAAACCCTCCTCTCATATTCCATTTTGATTTCAAAATATGTGGCTTATGGATGATAGATTTATGGAGGTGGTTGCTAGTAATTAGGGTGAACCTCTCCATCCTGATGACTCTATTGTCGGGATGATGAGATTGTGGTTCAAATTAAAAAGGCTCAAACAATGCCTTAACTGGTGGAACAAATATTATTTCCAAAATCTTTTTGCCAACATCAAAGAGTTAGAACATGAGGTTATAGTTTTAGAAGACGCTAGTGTTAATGATCCTTCCAAAATTTGCTTATTAACTCAAGCCAAAGATAGGTTAACATGTTACCAAGACATGGAGGAGACCTATTGGTGGCAAAAAGCTTCTACAAAATGGATATCTGATGGCGATCAAAATACCAAATATTTTTGTGCCATGGTTTAAAAGAAAAAGGCTCTAAATCACATCAAAAAATTAAAACAAATGTCGATACTTGGTGTACTGATAATAAAGAGCTTACTGATTCTTGGGTTTCATTTTTACTAAGCTCCTTAATAAAAATGTGACCTATAATGAGATCTCTTTGCCTGAAGTTATTCCTAATCTCATTTCTGATGAAGATAACAATATGCTTACTTCATTACCCTCTGAATCTAAAATTGTTAACATTTTGCAGAATATGAATACAAATTCGGTGGCTGGCCCTGATGGCTTTACTACCTTATTTTTTCAAAAATGCTGGTATATTATCAAAGAAGATTTGATTAAAGCTGTTCTAGATTTTTTCAAGGGAGGTATGCTCCCCAAATATTTTTCTAGCACTTCCATTGTTCTAATCTTGAAAATTGAAAATCCTGAACTTTGGAGCCATTTTAGGCCAATTAGCCTTTGTTCATTTTTTAATAAGCATATGTCTAACATTTTGGCCAAAATATTAAGTATTCTGCTACCTAAAATTATCTCCCCCAACCAAAATGGTTTTGTTAAAGGTCGAACTATTTTTGATAATGTTCTATTAACCCAAGAGATGATTCATGATTTAAACACTAAGGTTCATTGTGGTAACCTACTTTTTAAGTTGGACATTTCCAAAGCTTATGATAACATTGGTTAGGCTTTCTTATATAAAATTTTGACTCTATTTGGATTCTCAAGTCAATTTATTACTTTAATTAAGAATGGTATTGAGAACTCTTAGTTTTCCTTACTTATTAATGGTGAAGTCCATGGTTTTTTCTCTTCTTCCCATGGGCTAAGGCAAGGGGACTCCCTTTCTCCAGCTCTTTTCATTATTACTATGGAATACCTTTTTAGAAGTCTTGAGCAGATGTTTTGTAAAATGCCCAACATGTACTATAAAAGTAGAGGTGGTTTTCCTATTTCTCATCTCAACTTCGCTAATGATTTCATTATATTCTGCAATAGTTCTACTCTATATATTAAAAAGTTAAGTAAATTCCTTACTTTGTTTGGTAGGGAAAGTGGTCTGAAGATTAACCCTGGAAAAAAGCCATTTTATCTCTAGTTCATCAATTTCATCATCTAGAATTTATGCTATTAAGAATATTACATCCTTTGCACATCAAACCCTGCCAATCAAGTATCTGGGTACTCCTTTATATCGAGGAATGAAAAGATCTTCATTATTTGATGATGTTATTCAAAAAATATGTAAGAAAACTTCCTCCTTGGAGTTCCATTTACTCTCCTTTAGTGCTAGACTTATCCTGATCAAAAGTACTCTTTCCACTTTACCTTGCTATCTTTTGTCCACTATTGTGCCTACCATTTCTATTATTAAAAGGATTAATAGACTTATTAACCAATTTTTTTGGGGTTCTACCTCTTCTTCTAAAAAAGATCATTGGGCTAGTTGGCATAACTGTTATGGGACTTTGAATGAAGGTAGTTTAGGTTGTAAATCTTTAGAGGATTCCATTAAATGTTTCTCTTATAAAATGTGGTGGAATCTTAGAAATAACCATAGCTACTGGTCACAATTTATGCTTGCCAAATACTGTAAGGGGAAACACCCCCTCACTTATTCTTACAAACATGGGGATTCTCCAGTGTGGAGAAGACTTTGTAATATCAAGTGGGATGTTGAAAATCTGATCTCTTGGGGTTTGAACTCAGGATCCTCTTTCTTTTGGCAAGATAATTGGCTAGGTCAAAATTCTATTGATTCTTTGCTTAATACTCATTCCATGGAGATTCTTAAGGTTAATCAGTTCATTACTCAAAATACTTGGGATGTCGATCAATTAATTTCCATTATCCCAAATGTGGTTGTTAACAAAATCCTTAATATCTGTCCATTACCTAATAAATTTGACCAAATCCTCTTTAAAAATTCATTCTCTGGAGATTTTGTTTTTAAGTATGTTTGGCATTATTTCAAACTTAAATCTCAACAGTCATTAATTTTTTTTAAAATATGGAGTATTTTTATCCCTACCTTCTTCTTAGTTTTAACTTGGCATATTCTAAAGCACTACATTCTTGTTGATGCTACCCTCCTTAAAAATTCCACCTTCCATTTAAATGCCAATGTTGTTTTCATATTGAAACTATGGATCATGTGTTTGTGAATGGCCCTATTGTCATTTAGGTTTCGAGATGGTATGATAGTATGTTTAATACTCTCCATTTCAATGAATCATTCTCTATCATGCAACTCCTTGAAACTTGTTTCTCTAATACCTCTAAAGGCCATGTCAAAGTTGTTCTTGCCACTACTCTTCTGAGGTATATTTGGTGGGAAAGGAATGATGCTAAACATCGTGATATCCCTATGAACTTTCATCGCATTATTGCTATAGTCAAATGTAAAATTAGGGCTCTTTATAATGCTGATCTCTTTACTTCCTCTAGTTTCAAAGGATATAAATATATGGCCTTTAACTTTGGTATTAATCTTCCTTCTTTTGGTATTGAACCTTCCCATAAGATTATATACTAGAGGAAACTAAATTTTCATGCCATTAAGGTTAACATAGATGGTTTAGTTTCTAATGGCTTTTATGGTTGTGGGGGGATTTTAAAATATCATAGTGGACATGTGATCTATGCTTTTACTGCTCCTCTACACCCCTGCTCTATTTTATTTGCTGAGCTTAATGGTTTGCACTATGGAATTTTCGTTTGCATCCAGAAATGATTTCAAAAAATTTTGTTTGAACTTAATGCTGTCCTTCTTCTTGAATTATTAAATTCAGAAGCTCATGGCAATGCTGAAACATTTTATTTACTTAGTCATACGAGGAGACTTCTTGCCAATCTAGACTATCATATTTCTAGTATCTATCGGGAAGGTAACTCCTGTGCCAATTTTCTTGCTAATTGGGGAGCAAAGTCCTCTTCATTGAATCTGTTATCCAATGATGATATCCCTTCCCGATTAAGGGGGCTTGTGAATCTTGATGAAACTGGATTACCTTATGTTAGAAGCTATTAATCATTTATCCCTTCTATTTTCTTGATGGAGGCTGCTGTTAGCTGTGACTTGCTTGTGGCTCTGGGTTAGCTGGGTCTATGCTATTAATGCAATTTTATTTTATGTTCATTTTGTTTTTATGATGCATCTCCCTGCACCTATTTTCTGGATATCATATAATGGTCAGTCTTATTGTTGTAACCCCAACTGTTTACTTGGTAGTTGCTTTACTATATATGGATCTTTCTTATCTATTTGTCCCTTATGGTATGGTGATGGGCCAATTATTTTGATCCACTGGCTGGTGCTTGACCTTCTCCCAATCTGCAGGTTTGGTGAGCTATTATGGCTATTTTCTGAATGTTTTTTTTCTATTAACAGCTGGGTGGTTAACCTTTCTAGTGGAGCCTTTATGGTATATGTTAACAACTATTTTTTGTTGATCCTTTTGGCCCCATTGTTTGATTTAAACTTTCTGGCGTGTTTCCCTTTTTCCTTTTTTCTTCTTTCTGGCTATTTGCTGAGTGTTCCTTCATTCGGGTTCTGCTGTTCAGCATGCTTTCTAATGTGTATGGATTCTACTTGGCTCTATGGTCTTTTACTGCCATGTGGTCATCCTTATTAATTGTGGACTTGTTGTATGGCAATATCCACTATTTCACTCTATACTTATCTCTTTTAAAAACTGTAAATATAATATTGTATCATGTTTTTAATATGGAGGATGTTTCCTGTTTTGCTGACCCTGTTGGCATTTCCTCATTCAGGGATGATCTCTGGGTTCGGTTATTGTGGGCTGTGCATTTTGATATTTTTTCCACTGCTTGGGTGTTATTATCTTAATAAAGAGTGGTTCCATCACTTTACCATTCTGATTTATGTTGTCTTCTCTCCCATGTGTACGTGGTTGTGGCTTGGTAAGCAGGTAACTCTAATTAGTGTGATTCTTTGGTTTGCGGTGTTTTTGGAAATGATTTTTGCTGTTAATTAGGCATTGTCTGTTGTTTATTATCTTAGAAAGGAGTGGTGTCATCCCTTTGACACTCAATTTTGTGGTGACTTCTCCTCCATTGTGTTTGTGGCTATGCTTTGGTATGCAGAGATTCAAGATCACACGACTTTCATCCATTGGTTGCCTCTTATCCACAGGTTTGTTGGCTATGATGGTTGGGATGATTTCACCCATTGCTTGGTTGGTAGTAACACGTCTGATGTAACGCTTCCTTTGAAGTTTGGATGCTCATGTTTGCGGCTGACCAAATTTGTTATTACTGAGCCTAAGCCTTACTCCTCATATTTAACTATATCCTTTTATCTGTCTTGCTTTCAACTAGCTTGTATCACCTTGACGGTGCTAACTATTTCTTTTACATGGTTGCAGATTTCATGTTGTTCTTTTGCAGGTTCCTGCTCTCCTGGAGGAATTGACTTTTCTCATCCTCAAGATCTTCTGCTGATATCTGGCCAATGCTTTCTTTTTTTTTCTTTATTTATATTTTTGCTTTCTTTTCCTTTCTTAGATGTGTGGTTGTACATAGCTAGGGGATTTACTCTATAGGCTATTTGTAGCTCTTTGAGCAGTAGTTGCATGAGTTTATCCCCTTTTAAGGATCTTGTAACCCTTTTATTGTAGCAATAAAATTCCACTATATGGGGTTCCCTAAAAAAATGGTGAAGAAAATAAGAATTAAAGTGAACTTGATAACAATGAGTATGCTCTTGATCATGAGTTTTTACAACAACATGCAATAGCAAATAGTGATATGTAAGCATTGATGACATTGAAAAACAACTTCATCAAAACACTGCAAATGATTAAGGAGTGGGTTGTATTTGATGCATGCGATGGTTTACGAGATAATGCATCCACAATTTTGGTGAGCTTATTCTAGATGAACTAGAAGTGGAATTCATATTTAATAATGTAAGTACAATAAAATTATTTGAAATAAGAAGAGGCTTTCAATTGAGTGCTTATAGCATGATCATTCATTCTAGCCTTAGCAATGGAATTTACATGCCTCTGATGTGAAATGGTTATGTGAATCTTGGAAAATCTTTGATTTTAATTACTATTATACATGCATGTAGCTTATCATGTCTTTAGGACACCATAACTATACATCTAAGTTATTTGTTACCACATCACATCTTTAAATCATAAGAATCTAGACATAAAGCTAAGAGAAATTGTTGTTAGGATGAAATCTAAATTTAATATTAAAGTTTCTTATACAAAAGTTTGGGAAGCACAGTGGAAGACAATATAGTCTATTTTTTTTTAAAAGTTATGAGGAATCATACTACTCACTTTATCACTTATTGGAGGCAATATGTATTAACATTTTTTAGACTAAATATAGAATTCAAACTAATGGAACAAACTAATTTGTCAAAATTTTTTATGCTTAAAGTCCAGCATTTCATGATAGAATTATTTTTTAGCTAGTCTTAAGTTTGGATGGCACATTCCTACTACGTAAATATTAAGGAATTTTGGTTGCTGCTATTAACATTGATGCGAATAATGGCCTTTTTCCTTTGATTTACTTGTGTAAAAATTCTAAGAAAATTGCATGAGTTATGATCATTATAGAAGTTAATAGTATTTGCAATAAAATGTATTGCGCCAATTGTACTAATGATCTCTTTACCATTAATAGGTGCATGAAAAATATTAAAAAGATCAAAAATATTCAATCATACCATTTAGATAGCTTTGATGGGCATTTAAGCTCATGTTGTATGATGACTTGTCACTTGTAATTTTTATTAAACATATTCAAGGGTATATTTTATATATGCTTGGTTGTTTTTGATTACTAGATACTTCAGGATCTCATTTACATTTGTAATTTTTGTTTTTTCTTAAGGTTGGGGAGTTTTATAGAGTATTGTCTTAGTGGGTATGTTCTGGTACATTTGTATAGTCGAGTGCCTCCATTTACTTCAAGTGTGGTCTTAAGAGAGATTATATGTTGGTAGGCCAACACTCCACATTTTATTTGCAAGGGACATAGTAGGAAAGCTTTTTGGTTACAGGTATAATGCCTTTTAGAATTTATGCATTTAATTTATATGTATTCTTAATTATCAATTATAAACCTCATGAGCCAACACATGTTTTGATGATTATAAATAATGCTAGTTAAATGACCATTTTTACTAATCAGTTATACAGGCTATGGCAAGCTTTCAATATAGGTATTACAAATAAGCAGCTCAATAAAAATTGACTTAGAGAGCATGAACAGTGGTTGCTTTCAATAATTATATTAAGGTGGTGCCCATGAAGACTATAAATGAGGAACGATTAATGCTAGAAGATCTAAGTTGAGCCCAATATTATAATTATAGTATTTATATTTTATTTTGTTTTCATATAATTAGCATGTGAATGATGAAAAATAATTAAGCCGACATATACACTTAAGGGACTACAAATTAAAATTTGTTTTGAAAATCATACTAGATGAATCTCTATTTTTGTTAAATAATTTTTGCTATCATAATTAAGTTAGTTAATTAAAAATATTAAAATTGAACAAATCATACTATAGAATCTCTAATCACACTATACGATTATTCACTTTTATTAATTATTGTTAGCCCCCTGATTAATTATAATTTTATCTAATTTGATTGATCAAATAGTATGATGTAAATCATATAATATAAATTTATTTGGTAATTACTTTATTTGAATCCATAATTCTATGGATATGATGAAAAAACTTTAGCTTACTGAGTTTTTATTGTACGATGAAATCATATAGGTCATACAAATAGAGAGTTGATTTTTTAGTTTGTATTGTTCATATAGTTTGATCTTGATCGTACAATTCAATCTTGATGGATGATGAGACGATCATATCATTCAGTGTCCATAAACCCTAGAAAATTAAATTAATCGTAGAGTATGATGCTTATTGCACAGTATGATTGGGTTGATTTTATTATAAAATAATTTTAAAAATTTTTATTCAAACTCTACCTTATAAATACCCCTTTTAGAAGTCTAACTTATCAACTTGAACATAAGAGAGCTTAAGTGAGTCGTAGAAAAGAGTGTTTTTATAATAAAAAAAAGTGAGGAGAATTATCTCCCATTTTCTCTTTAGAGATATTTTATTAGTGACGTTTTATTTTAATCTAATTATTCTTTTTCATTCACTTTGCAATTAAGAGGCGAGCTTTAACTTAAGAGATTATTCTTGTAGAGTGCTTGCGTGAGATTTTACTTTTTTTGGACCTTGGAGAGAGAATGGCATTCCTTTTATCTAAAAGGAGAAGAGGAGCGATGTAGGGTTTCTCCATTACCTATTTGTTGACCTCACATTTAGTGAGGTTTACACTTATCATCCTTAGTCATAGAACTTCAATCTTAGCAGTAAGACATCCTCACTTAGAGCACTAAGACACTTCTAGTGATTAGGGGGACTCCTAACCTAAACTTAAGACTTATAGGTTTTAACCTTAAGGTTAAAATAATTCGACTAGTAGTCCCCACCTAGCCCAAACCAACCCAAAACTATCATAAATAAAATCAAATTAAATCAAACTCATTCTAACCTCAAACTTAATCATACCAAACTTAAATCAAGCTCAATTGACTCCAAATAGGTTAATTGATTCACTTAGTCCAAATTAACCCATTTGACCCATTTAGGTTATCTTGATCCAAACTTCAACAAACCAAATTGATTTTAACTAATCAACCCTAAGACTCCCCAAAACACTAACATACACAAACCTTATCAAATTTTAACTAATCAAACCAAATTGATTAATCATCTATGGTAAAGGATAATGCCAAAATTAATAAATTTTGTAAATTTTGAAGGACTTAAGGAAATTTTGGCTATATGGGTTGAATTAATCCATTGGGACCCAAATCTATTAAGCAATGGGTTGGCCCATTTATCTTGATCAAAACTATTAAGGTGAACTAACATTTGTTAAACATTCTCTCCAATAATCCTACCAAACAAGATGAGATAATTTGTCCATTTGTTTATTCAATTTTAATCATGAAGGTGAGGAATTCCCATTTGGGTTTAATTTAGACATTTTGACGCATTTAACCAACTTGAACCATTTAGGATAGTCAAATTGGATTGGGTTCAACTATACATTTTTTGATGACATCCTTGGCTGCAATCACCTCCGTTGATTAAATACTAAGGTGTTGACCTCACTTTTGGAGTGATTTTAACTACCTATTCATTATACCAAGAATTCATCTAAGTACTAAGGTTTCCATAGGATTAAGACACTTCTAGTGGTTAGGTGAACATAGTCCAAAACCTAGAAGACTTATTGGATCTGGCCATATGACTAGACCTCTGCTTAGAATAAGTAGGACCCACCTACCTTAAACTCAATTAAACCATATACTAAATTAATTCCCCAAGCCCAAATCAAGTGACTCCAAACTAAACCTCAACCAACATCAATTTTCCCTATGCTTAATTTGACCCGTCATGGTTCAATTTGGTTAAATGGTCAAGTTGACCTGATCGCTACCATTTGGACTTAAGAGAGCTAAACCCAAAATCAACTCAATCGAATTGAAATTCAATTCATCCAAACTCATTTTAATCCCAATTGAACTTGATAGAACCTTGATTTTAATTCAACAGGACCAAACCAAGCCAAGTTGGCCCTTAGCCTAGGTTAGCCCATTTGAACCCTATAGGGCTAAAATTCAATTCAATTTGATTTGAGCCAAATTAAATCAATCTAAGCCTCATGATCATTCCAAACACCCAATTAAACATTTCAATTCACTCCAACCCATCCAATTCCACCAATTGGTTCAACTAAATCAATTTGGCCCTTTTGACCTAAAGGATTCAAATGAGTCAAAATCCAATCTAACTCGAATTGATTAAAACCAAAGCCATCAATCAACTCTAAATTCATCATTGAACATTTTTCAATATCTAATTGATTTCAATTGAACCCAATCAAGCCAATTTTATCACCTAACCTCTAAAGGAACAAATTAATTCAAATTTCAATCAAACCCAATTTGGATCAATCCAATCCACTCAACCTTCTCTTAAATGATTATTACTCACCATTGATCATCCAATTGCAACCAATTAAGGCTATGTTGACCTCACTTTTGGATTGAGGATTCAATCTTCCTATCATAGATTTAGGAGTCTTCTAGACACTAAGAGCTCCTTAGTCATAAGTCACTTATAGTGATTCGATGAATACTTATCCTAAGCCTAGAGACTTTGGAGGATTAGCCAAAGGGTTTAGATCATGCCCTAGGACCTAGGGAAACCTACCTAGTCTATAGCCTAAACCAAATCTATGCCTACCTCCTTAGCCTAGACCCAAACTCAAATTCAATTAACCAAAATCTAATTAAGTTCCATATCAAATCCAAACTCCAAACCAAATGATTGAATTCAAACTCCAAACCAAATCAAACCTACCCTAAGCCCTATGATTTAATCGTATGGACTTAGCCAAAATTCCCTTCAATTCAAACCAAGCTTAATTGATTTTCTCAAAATTAATTCAATCCTTCAATCATCACTTCAAACCTATCCAAAATCTACAACTAAATCAATCAAGCCAAAATCAATTCAATTAACCTAAGCAAGCCCATTTGAACCCAAAATGCCAAAATGAGCCAAAATCCATTTAAACCTAAATCAATTGTGACCAAAGCCATAAATCAATCCAAAATCACATATCAAACTCAACTCAACTTAATTTAACCCAAAATTGATTCAATTAACCCATTAGGCTAACTTGACCCAAAGTAACCTAAAGGACCCATTTGAGCCAAACTCTAATCCAATCCAAATTTGATTGTACCAAACCACTCTAAACCTCCTACAATGATTGTTGATCTTCCTTGATTGATCAATTGCAATCAATTGGGTCAAACCAAGTCAATTCGGTCATTTGACCAAATCAACCCATTTAACCTACATGAGCCAAATGAACCAATTCTCATCGTAAGCCAAATCAATTCTCACCAATGATTCATACCAACCTAAAATCAATCCTTAAACATGCCTTGACCTCAATTGAGTTAAACTACACCCAATTAGAGCTTTGACCCAAGTTGACCCAATTTGACCTAAAAGGCCAAATTGGACTAAATCAAAATCTAATCCAAATTGATTCAAACTAAGTACTCAAATTCATTCCAAATTGATTATTGAACATGATCAAAACCATGATTGAACCCTATTTTGACCAATTGAACCCAATTGACCTATTTATTTGGCCTAAATCATTGCTAAATCCAAATTATTTGAAATCAAAGCCTGCAATCATCTTCAATCGATCAATTAAATCTAAGCCAATGCCTAACCCAAACCAATTTTACCAATTTGGCCAAATAGGTCAACTTGACCTATTTGACCCATATGAACTCAAATGAGCCAAATCCAAATCCAAGCCAAATTAACCCAAACCAATTGAACCAAAACATCCCAAATACTCATTTGAACTTGACCCAAGCTTTGGTTTAACCTAATCTGATCAATTGGCCAACTTGACCCAACCTAGCCCAATTTGACCTACATGGGTCAAATTGAGCCAAACCAAATCAAATCAACTCCAAGCACATTCAAACTTGGCATGACCCATCCTTGGGTCAGCCCAAATTCAACCCAACCCAAAATTAAAGCCAAATTGACCCATTATCTACTGGGTAAAGCCCTCCACATAGGACAAAATCTAAATTTAGGTGGTCAACACCCCTCCTTTGCATTTGCCAGCCACCTTTAGCTCAAAATAGACCCCTGGCTATGTGGCTAACTAACCCAAAGGGGTTAGGTCAGCCTTTGGTCAAGGGGAGGTGAGTTAACCCACCTCCCCTCATTGACCAATCTAAAGGAGATGGAGACAACACAAGGTAGCCAACTTAGAGCTCCCTCCACTCAAATCGAAGTACCTAAGCACATTCCTACCACCTCTGGTAGCATGCGTAGGTCAAACAGCTACAATTGGTAGAGCCAATCCAAGCCGTCTGATCTAAGGGAGGAAGGGGTATACTCCCCCTCATTCGATTTAAACTGAGCGGTTGATCACTCTTAGAGCTTGAGCAACCTAAGACAAACTCCTTGAGTGATTTCTCGATCTTCCCCTGCCTTCCCATCATTAACGATGATGAAACCTGGCCTGCCTGAAATAGGACAAAGCTCAACTCCATCCAACTCCACCAAATTTCAATGATTTTCAAATTAATTCTTCCCACACATTCACCGAGCTCCAACAAGGCGAAAAAAATCTTCCCCCGATCGATTCGAGTACCAGAAGTCCATCCTAGCCTAACTCTGATGAGTTTTTTGGCAACTGTTGATCCACATAGCCATCAGTGGGGAGTCAAGGCTCCATCTTCTCAGTAGGGCGTTGCCTCTTCAAGGCAAAGCTACCTCGGTTGATTAGCCATCGGTCAGATGCAAGTATATATTCTGGATATCCTAAAAATATGAAGCATTAAGTAGCCCCAAGGAGGTCATTTGATTATCTCACTTCCCTAGTTTAAACAACAACACGTATTTGCTTACATCTTTTATATATGCATATGTGTATGTGATTAAAGAATAAAAACCCTCTCTCTTTCTATCAAAAATACATGTATTCATAATTACCTAAGTTACTAAAATGTGTAGTATGTAGATGTTAAGCTTCCTTCCTTTGTTCATGTATAAGAATTTACATAAGTTTGAATGTTAATAAGTATATAATCAGGATATCCCGAGATTATGAGGCTTTAAGTAGCCCCAAGGAGGTCATTTGATTACTTTACTTCCCTGGTTAATAAAGGAACGCACTTATTTAATTTCATTCATATGTATTTCGATATTAGAATTTGGATAGAGCTTTAATTTATAAGTATAAATAATTCAATCAAATAAAATATAAATTCCAACTAGCTGCATTCATCCATCATTTAATTGTGCTAAAACATATGTTGTATGTATAGGTATGTTAAGGACTAAATCATATGCATGTAAATAAGTGATGGGAAGGAATGGTTTAACATGTGTTATGTGGCAGTAATCCAACTACATTAATCTCAAGATGCCTTTCATATTGGATAGGATAATTTAGAGTTAACCTAAACTTAGGATTAATAAAATTTTTAATAAGTATTCACTAAAGAAAATTAAATCAAAATAATGTGCTTTAGAAAGTGGCTTAAAGTATGGATGAAGGAGGTTAATCTTCTTTCCTCTTTTTATAACACTTAGTTGTTAAGTGTAAACCACATGAAACAAAACAAAACATGAATTAAAACTCACAAATCAACTAAACACTTGAAGTAAAACCAATCTTCATGATTAAATTGAACATTTCCACACTCAAAAAATCATAACTCTAATGCTTAATTAAGACATGCTACATAAAGCCCTAGGACACACATTATAATTAATCCACCACTTCTAGTCCTAATTTAGGATGGTGTTTGTGTGATGTATATTTTTTTTTATGATGTAATGTTTTAGATTAGATGTTAGGGTGTATGTTTCATAGACTGGATGTTAGGTCGTTATTAGTCTAATCATATTTTTTGTAGGGGATTGTGCTAAAGGGGCTGCTTAAAAATAAATATGAATGCTTTACTTGGAGGTTGCTTGAGCCCCTAAGCATAATCCAAATTAGGACAGGTGGGCTTAGTTACCCATGTGCAAGGTACTAAGTCCAAATCAAAAATATAACTACTTGAGATTGCATGTATGTTTAGCTAACCTCTATTTTGCAGAAGTTCTTAGATTTATTTTTTCATATAAAATGTAATTTTGCAATAGGTATTAGGATTAGTTCTATAGAGGATTAAGATAAGTAGTGGCTTGAAGGCTTAGTCTTGAGGTGCCCTGTGATGCTTTTAGAATAATTCAAATCAAATGAAGAAAGGTGGACATGAAGAAATGAAGATGTAAAGACCCCCATAGTATGTATTCATTTCTAATTATAATTATTATTTTATATTCTAGGTTGTATAAGGGTAGAGCTTAGCTACCCACCTTTTTCTTCTTTTGGGGTGTATGGCAGAACCCAACTGCACAGGCCTCTTATTTTTTTGTGTAAGTTTATAAAAAAATGCTTGATGTTATGTTTAGCTTGCGTATTAGGATCACATCTTTTTCATAGTTTCTTAATGTTTGATGCTTTAATGTGTGGCCTAGATGCGATAGGCTCTTAGGACAAAATTAATCTTTCTACCTAATTAACAACTCATAATTACATTTTAAAATAACTCATAACCTCATTATAAAGCTTAGGCTCTAAATAAGATAATTAAAAGATTTAGCAACCCCATAGTTGTATGGTTGTATGTCTCACATCATGCATGTCATATTCCTTCTTCCTTGAATATGGGGATCTCCATCCTGACATGATAGGGGAATGCTTGACTTATGAGGGCATCCCTTGTGGTGGAGAACACCCTTTTCTCACTGATTTATCCACTAACCCTATTTCATCATGCATTTAGGCATAAAAATTCTAAAGCCTTTCTCCAAAATGAATGTGTCAAAATGAATCAAAATTTATAAAGATTTATATATTTAAACTAAGTCATGTTCTCATACCACTCATGCTCTAGTCTCTTAAGGAGCGGGTCTAGGATTTTTATCTCTTCCCAAATTAAATAATAGCTTAAATCATCTTATAAATTCATAAAATTAGCCTACATGGTTTTGAATCATAGGAGGCATTAACTGGCGGCAACTCCAGGTGGTTGTAAGTCTAGAAGTTGGACGATTTACTCTCTCTTATGGAAGTAAACCATAACGTCCACCTCTCACTTAGATTTAGGTTGTGCTTTAACTTATGTTAAAGTTCCCTAGATTTAGGATCTGAGTTAGCTAGTTTCCTTCAGGCAATAAGCATAAATCCTCACCTCTTAGGTATTTCCACAACCTTCTGTTGATGGATTATAATCCTTAGCAATCTAATAAAATTTCAACTCAAACAAACTAAATCCTTTCACTTTAAGACATATAAATCCTCATCATAGTATAGGTTGGAGTGCTCACTAGGCTTCCTATTATCATAGCACTTCCTACTTATTTGCCTTTGGATTCCAAAATAAGTCTTCAAATTTTACAATCCCACTTGATTTTCTAAATTAGCCAATCTTTTGATAATCTTAACCTTGAAATCTTTGGAGACAATAATTATTTACTTTAATTGAGAGTGTTCATAGAAAATTTCATTTTCTAGGATGTAATTAATTATGAAGGCTTGCCTCCATAAAGAACTAAACAACCCGACATAAAATAAACCATACTTTAATTTGCCATGTAAAGTAGGGGAAAGATCTTTGGTATATTCGAAGACCCATCTGCTTTAGGAGTACTTATTAGGTGATTAGGTCCATTATAGGGTGATAGTTTTATATTTCAAGATAGTACATTATTCTTTAATGTCGTACCCGATCACTCCAATAAGTACCCCCTAAGATCTGCGTGGTGTACACATCCACATCCAAAAATAAACACCACACACCCTCACTATCCAACTTCACCAAAAATCCACCAATCCCAAATTAACTCTCCCCACACATTTCCCTTACTCTGGTGAGTCAAAATGAATTGAGAAGCACTCAATTCCACACTGAAAGAAACTCCAAGAACAACTCCGGTGAGCTTTGTGGTGGCACTTGGTCTATAAAACAACCGGTAGAGAGGCTGCTCGTGATATTTTCAGCAAAGCTTTGCCATTTCAATGCAAAGCTTCCTCGTCGAGCCGGTCTTGCCATCGATTTTATATAATTTCTAGCCAACCATAGAAAACCTTAGAATTTTTAGTCTTTAATGAAGTGAATGTGCATTTCATGTCAATTCAATTGTAGGATCCTTTCAGAATGTCCCTCTGATCGACTTGGAGTTGAATCTGACATCAAACGAGCTTTTGGTGAGCTCAGATCAAGCGGAAAAAGATGAATGGTGTATGTCTCTCGCCACAGGTAGACGATGGATCATCGGTCGTTCGTTTTGCCTCATTAAAATGGGCTGTTATGATTAATCACATTAGATTTAATTGATTTATTCCCTTAAAATCACAAGATTAATCTCCACCATTTAATCTGTGATCAAATGATCGAGATAAAGCTTGTCCACCGACATTGAGTCAGCAGTCGTATCGGATGATTTAGTAACCAATCTCCCAGTGCCACATGGAAAGCGCTACCACATTAGTGGCCATGTGGCTACGATTGTGTAAATGAATTAATTAGGGATTAAAATATTTTTTAATTAGCCAAAACTTTGAAAAATCATAACCAATTGTAGAAGAATCTAAAAAAATACAAATTAGCTCATTTTGGAAAGCTTAAAAAGAGGAGAATTAGGAAATAAAATAAAATTCTCAACTTTTTCCTAATAAATAGTAATTAATTATGATTTAAAATTTCATTTAATTATTTTAATTAAGCCCTAATTTCTTGGAAAATTAGCTTGGGACTTGTTGTGATAAATTAATAGGATGACCTATACCTTTTATAATTTTCTCAAGTTAATTTCTCAAGTCATTTGAGAAATCTAAATTTTTAAATCCTAATTAGCCATTTATATATTTACTAATTATTTAAAATTAGAAAAATTATGAAATTAATCATGGAAGGTTAAGTAGTCAATATAATTGTAAAGATGATTAAAGAAATTAATTAGAACCCTTGGTCCTAATTATTTTCTAAAATTACCTTAATAAGCCATTAATTAATTAATTAAACCAATAATTAACTCAAATTTTAGAAAAATTAACAATGATTAACATCGATCATTAAAATTTTGATTAAACCCTCTTTGTGCTCAGCAAGCAAATAGTTTCCTAGTGAAATTAAAATCCCTAATTAGTTTAGGGCATTTTGAGAGTAATTAATAATGATCGGTTTGTCCTTTTCATTTAATTAATCCTTAATTATAAGTCTAATTGCATTTGAAATTTTTAGGACATTTATTTTATGCTTATGCATCTTCATTAATTTTTATATCATTTTCAGGCTTATATTTGAGTGATAATTAAATTTATAGGTCTCTTTGGGTATAGTTTGATTAAGAGCTTAATTAACCTTAATTAAGTCATTAATAAATAACTCAAGATAACTTCAAACCACTTAATGAATAGATACTAGATTAATTGTTAATTATTTCATCTCCTCTTTAGGATTAAATAATTCAAACCCTAACATCAGAACTAAATTAAATTGATTTAACTTAAGGAGTGTTTATTTAGTATGAATGCCATTAGGTCTTAGTGAAGCCAAAAAAATCATTTGGTAATGTTGAATGGCTTTACTTAAATCATTTATAAATTTTCATTTCATTTGTCTCGTACATTCATGTTTTAAAGAAAAATTGAAATGTGACATTTAATTGCATGATTGTGGACTAAATAGTGTGGCTATTATCACTAATAAATCTTAAATTATTTTCTTAAGTAATTATAATATAGCTATAAACTAAATGTTTATTAAATCAAGTATGATAAAAATCCAAATTTAATTTTCATGCATATGAGAATTATAGTAAGTGGTATATTAGGGTTAAATTATGATCCCTTATAATTGAAATGATTTAAATTTTTTCTTAATTTCATATTTATACCTATATATGTATATGTGTATATGAATCAACAAGTATATAGTCTGGACATCCTAGGAGCATGAGACTTTAAGTAGTCCCAAGATGGTCTCTGATTACCTTACTTCCTTGTTTCAACAACACCATGTACTTATAAAGATTCAATATACATGTGTATATGTATGTGTGTATAAGGCATAATTAAGTTAAGTCTTCCCCTTTAAAAATCCATGCGTCATATAGTAAAATAATATGTGTATACATATTCATGCATCAAGTGATTGATTAAAATGTGACATATGTACTTATTAAATTAAAGTAAGAATAAAAATAATAAGAGATCATGATACGTATTAATGAGTGATGAAACAAAGCTAGGGAGACATTATTCCCATGATTATAATTTGCCTCCATTAATTATAAGTTGCCTTTCATATTTAAATAAAAATTTCTTAAGACTAATCCAAACATAGGACCTAATTAAATTCATCTTTCATAAAGAAAAGCAAAAGTTACTAAATTTATCTATTAGAATTAAGCTAAAGATAGGGATTGAGGAAGGTTCACCCTTATATATTTATATAATAATAATAATAATAATAATAATAATAATAATAATAATAATAATTTAAATTAAATACTTATTTCAAATCATTAACAATATAAAGAACAATCACCCATAAAAAGGACTTAAACATCCAACTTAAGAAAATTCACAACTTTTTGACTTAATCAGTACATACCATACTAGGCCCAACACACATATTAGAATACTAAGTTAGTAGTCCTAGTGTCAGGTTAAGCTAGTATTTTATTATGATGATGTGATATTTTGTTTTATGATGTACTATTTTAGACTAGATGTTAGGATTATTTATATGTAGTCTGGATGTTAGAGCGATATTAGACTAATGGCATCTACTATAGAAGATTGTGCTTAAGGGACCATTATGGTAATAAAGAAAATTATAAATGCTTCTTGCTTGTAGGTGCTGCTTAAGTCCCTAAGCATAATCCATTTGGACATGAGGGGTGAGCTATATCTAACATATTATGAGATATAATTTTAAGATATTTTTATTGCTAATTTTAATTAATTTTCATAAATTTAAAAAAATTTAATTTTTGATATGCTAGGTTTAGGATAAGCATGTGATTAGAAGAAGACTTGAGGAATCAAAAGTGAAAGTTAGATGATACAATCCTTGTTTTGAAATTTGAAGATAAAGAATTAAGATCCTCTTTTTTTTTTTTATTTATAATTTAATGATAATATAGAGCTCTTTTTTCTTTTTTTTTTGTTTTTTTATTTCATGTGTAGTTGATTTAAATTTTCATAAAAATTTATTTTTTATGATTATTTGATATTTTGATGATGTGAAATAAATAATATATTTTACAAAAATAAATATTGATTAATAAGCTCTTTTATTTAAAATAATTTTTTATAAGATATAACTCTTGATTTTAAGCCTTTACTTTCAAATAATTTGATTAGTGTCATGACATTTCAATAAAAGCATACTCATAGATTTCTTAAAAGTAAAGATAAAATCATAATAAAAAATATCCATAATAACTTCATAATTTTAACCACTCATCTCATAAAGCTAGTCTTTGCTGATAAGAGTAACAAGAGTTGTATGAACACTCCTTCCTCTAATTTAACCCATAATATATCTTCCTCATCATTTAGGCATAAATCTCTCTACATCAAATAAGATTAATATATAATTTTATTATATTGAGTCATAATTTGCACACTAATCATAATCTAGTCTCTAATGAGTGAGTTTGGTCCAAGATTCTAATAAACAATGTAACTATCTTGCACTTCATAAGATCATTCTACATCATTTTAAATCTTTAGGTGTTCTCCACCCCAATAGTTTTAGTCAGAGTCTTGGTCCATCTCTCTAGTGGAAGTGAGCAATATATTTCACATTCCTCGAGTAGATTTAGGTCAAGCTCTTAGCTTAAGCTAGAGCATTTTAGATCTTGAGTTCAAAGGTTGCTCATTTCTCCACTATAAGTCCTCACATGTTAGCATTTCCATAATCTTGTGTTGTTGAAATCTAAGCCCTATCTTTTTAATAAAATTTTATCTTAAATAAATGTAATTTCTCTCCTTCAAAAATATAAAGCCTCCTGTTCACCTCATGTTTGGAGTGAGGATTCAATCTTCCTAGGTCTAGGGGTCTTCTAGATACTAAGAGCTCCTTAGTCATGAGACACATCTAGTGACTAAGTGAACATAGAGACTTAGAAGGATTAGTCATAGGATTAGGGCATTAGGATTTAAGGGAAACTTATCGAGCCTATTGCATAACCAAATCTACACCTATCTCCTTAACCAAAATCTAACACCGAGCCAATATATCCTAACCAAATCAAATCTAGATCAAATCCAAATCAAATTTCAAATTAAATCAACTTAACCTAAGCTCGATGATCTAATCCTATGGATTTAGCCAAGATTTCCTTCAATCCAAATTAAACTCAATTGATTTTCTCATAAATCAATCAATCCTCCAATCATCTTTTCAAATCAAATCTATAATCAAGTTTGAATCCAAACCAAATTCAAACTTAAGCCCATGATTCAAACCTATGGACTTAGCCAAGATTCCCTTCAGTTCAAACCAAGCTTAATTGATTTATTCATGAATCAATTCAAACCTTTAATCATCATGCCAAACCAAACCAAAAATCACAATATCATCTAATCAAACCAAAACTAATTCAAATCAAACCAAGTTAACTTATTTGAACCAAAATACCCAAATATGCCAAAATCCATTCATACCCAAATCAATAGCAACCAAAGCTTTAAATCAATTCCAAATCAATATTCAAACTCAACTAAACCCAAATCAAACCTTAACCAAGCCAATTGACCCATTTAGGCTTACTTGACCCAAAGTGACCTAAAGGACCCATTTGAGCCAACTTTCAATCAAACCCAAATTGGATTGAACCAAATCAATCAAACCCTCTTACAATGATTGTTGATCATCCTTGATTGATAAATTGTGACTAATTAGGTCAAACCATGTCAACTTGGCCATTTGACCAACTCAGCCCACTTAACCTCCAAATTAACCAAATTTCATCCCAAGCTAAATTAATTGAAACCAATGATTCATATCAATCTAAAATCAATGCTTGAACATGACTTGACCATCAATTGAGCCAAACCTAACCTAATTGACCCTTTGACCTAATTTTACCTAAAAGACTAAATTGGGTTAAATCATGATCTAATCCAAATTGCTTGCAACCAATGGCTCAAGTTCATTCCAATTTGATAATTGAACATGATTAAAGCCTTGATTGAAACTAATTTGGCTAATAGAACCCAAATGACCTATGTAGCCCAAATTGACCTAAAGGGTCAATTTGGTCTAAATAAAAAATAAATCCAAATTAATTCAAACCAAAGCCTACAATCATCTTTAATTGACCAATTGAACATGAACCAATGCCTAAATCAAGCCAATTTGGCCAATTTGACCAAATTGGCCAACTTGACCCATTTGACCCATATGAACATAAATGGGTCAAATTAAAATCTATGGTAAATTGAACCAAAAAAATTTCACTAAGACATTCCAAATACTCATTTGAACTTAACTCAACCCTTGGTTTGATCCAATTTGACCAATTGGTCAACTTGACCTAACCTAGCACAATTTGACCTACATGGGTCAATTGAGCCAAACCCACTCAAACTAAGCCCAAACCCAATGAAACTTGACATGACCCATCCTTGGCTCATCTTGGGTTAGTCCAAATCAAACCAAACCCATATTAACCCAAAATATAATGGGTTAGGGCCACCATATGGGACAAATGCCCCATTTGAATGGTCAAATTTGCTCTCCATCTACTTACCAGCCTCCTAGACCTCCACCTAATCGAGTAGGACATTGGCTAACCTGACCCAAGGGTGGTAGGGTCTACCATGAGCCAAGGGGAGGTAAATTCACCTCTCTTCCCCCCATTGGAACATTTGAAAACCCAAGGATAACCACCTTCTCCTATGGCAGCCACTCCTCCTCACTTGACCAACCAACCGAGCCACCTCAGAGGATTCCCTATCACCCACGGCCACTTGTAGCAGTTGAACGGCTACTAGAAGCTAAACAGATCAAGGCCATCTAATCCAATGAAGGATGGGGTATACCACCCACATTTTGATTTAAACCAAGATATTTGACCATCAATTAGCCCTAGCAGCTAGAGATGAACTCCTCTTAGCCATTTCCAAGTCCCTAGAGCCTTCCCATCTCCAACGATAACAAAATTGAGCCCGCTCAAAATAGGACAAGGTTTTACTTTGTTGAACTCTACCAAATCCCAACCAATCCCAAATTAACTCCACCCACACATTCACCAAGCTCTAGCGAGGTGAAATGAATTTTTTCCTGAGCTCTCTGATCACCAGAAGTACTCCCTAGCCTAATCCTAATGAGCATTGTGGTAGAGTTTGGTCCATAGAGAAATCAACGGGGAGGAATCACACCATCTCCTTAATAGGTCTTCGCTGGTCTTGAGCTCCGGTGAGGTACTATTCCATTAAACTGAGAATTTTGAAAAAAATTTAGGCCTTTTTGAAAAAAATATTGATTGCATGTGAATCCAACTATTAGATCTCTTAGGATCTCCCTCGTGAAGGTTTTGGTTCAATCCCTAGCCAATTTGAGCTCCGACGAGCTCAAATTGGGCGGCGAAAGGTAGACGGTGTTGATCTTCATTTGTGCAGGAGATGATAGATCATCCACCATCTATTCTGCAAGATTGTAATAGATGGCCTTGATCTTAAGATTAATTTCATTTGATTTATTCCCCTATGAATCACATGTTTAATCCCCATCGTCTGATCTGAGATTGAAAGGCGTGGACAAAAGTGCATCTGCCGCCAGCCACATCAGTTTTGACTCGGATGGATTTAAATAACCAATCTGATGGTGTAACATGGAAAGCACACAACATTAGCGCTCTGCATGACACTGATGAGATTAGGTTTAATTAAGGGCTAATTATCCAATTTAATGACTGAAACTTTGGAAAATCATAACAAATTATAGAAAAATCCTAAAAATGCAAATAAATACTCATTTTAAAAGTAAAACTTAAAATTAATTCCAATTAATTTTGAACAGTAATTTAGGCTTAATTAACGTTTGAATATAAACTTAATTATCATAATTAAGCTTTAATTATTTGGGCAAATCATTCTAAACTTTGTGTGTTGATTTAATGGGATGACCTTTGCAAATTTTATTAAATTTATTGCCAAATAATTATAAATTGATAATTCAAGCCTAATTACCCTATTTATAATTGAGATTAATTAACATTCAAAATAGTAAGAATTAATTAATTAAAACATGTTAATCATTGTTTAATGTGAATAAATGAATGAATAGAACCCCTTTAATCTCTTTCCAAATTCATTTTATTTTAAGAGGATTAATAAAATGGTAATTAATTAAGTGTTTAATTAATTTATAAATGGAAAATAAAATTAAATTAAAATAAACCATATAATAATTAACAATGAAATTAAGTTCCTCTTTATGTGTTTAATAATATAAAGACTCCAAACAAAATTATGGTTAACCCATAGTTTGAAAATAATAAAAATTAATTAATCTTTAATCATCAATTGCATTAGGTTCTTTATATAATTTTACTTTCTCACATGTTCAATCATTTGTGTCTCATAATTAAATGATTAATTAAATTAAACAAGCATAGGAAAGGGAATTAAATGATTTGTTTAATAACTAACTTAATCAATTCATAAAATCTATTTAATTACCTTTCCTTAAATCAATTATGATTACTAACTTGGGAATTGGATTAAAATAGCAAATTATCTCTTCTCTTTAAGTTTAACCCAAAAATCAAGATAAATTAAAAGCTTTGGTTCTCCTTAAATAATATTTAATCAAATGAAATTTCTTTATGTAAAGCTTGCATGTGTTGATTTAATTCTAATATGTTTGTGCCTATTATCAATAATTAAATCCAAAACTATTTTTTAAAATTTATAAATTATTAAAAATTAGTGGGATGATAGTAGTTATGAATACATATAGGATTTACATGTGTTTATAACTTAAGTGTTTGAAATGCAGCTCTCTTCCCTCTATTTATATATGAATTTACATAAATTTGAATGTTAATGAGTATATAGTTTGGACATCCCAGGAATACGAGGCTTTAAGTAGCCCCAAGGATGTCATTTGATTATCTCACTTTCCTGGTTAACAAAGGCATGTACCCATTTAATTTCATTCTTATGAATTTTGGTATTAGAATTTGGATGGAACTTTAATTCATATACATAAATAATTCAACCAATGAAAGAACTACAATTTTGCATGATTTTTCTTCTTCTAAATTGTATATACATTAACGTGTATTTAAGATAGTAAGTATATAATCTGGACATCCTAGGAAAATGAGGCTTTAAGTAGCCCTAAGGAGGTCATTTGATTATTCACTTCCCTAGTTTAAACAGCGACACATACTCGCTTACATCTTCTATATATGTGTATGTGTATGTGATTAAAGAATGAAAACCATCTCTCTTTTTTATCAAAAATACATGCATTGATAATTACCTAAGTGACCAAAATGTGTAGTATGTGGATGTTAAGCTTCCTTCATTTATTCATGTATATGAATTTACTTAAGTTTGAATGTTAATAAGTATATAGTGTGGACATCTCTGGAATATGTGGCTTTAAGTAGCCCCAAGAAGGTCATTTGATTACCAAACTTCCCTGGTTAACAAAGTCATGTACTTATTTGATTTCATTTCTATGTGTTTTGGTATTATAATTTAGATAGAGCTTTAATTTATAAGTATAAATAATTCAATCAAACAGAATATAAATTCCAACTAGGTGCATTCACCCATCATTTAAGTGTGCTAAAACATATGTTGTATGTATAGGTATGTCAAGGAATAAATCATATGCATGTAATATGTGATGGGAAGGAATGGTTTAACATGTGCTATGTGGTAGTAATCCAACTACATTAATCTTAAGATGTCTTTCATATTAGATAAGATTATTTAGAGTATACCTAAACCTAGGGTTAATAAAATTTTTGATAAGCCATTCACTAAAGAAAACTAAATTAAATTAATGTGCTTTAAATAGTGGCTTAAGGTAAGGATGAAGGAGGCTAATCCTCTTTCCTCTCTATATAACACTTAGATGCTAAGTGTAAACCACATGAAATAAATAAAACATTAATTAAAACTCACAAATCAACTAAATAACTTGAAGTATAACCAACCTTTGTGTTAAATTAAATTCTTCCACACTTAGAAAATCATAACTCTAATGCTTAGTTAAGACATACTACACAAAGCCTTGGCACACACATTAGAATTAAGCCATCACTTCTAATCCTAAGTTAGGATGGTGTATGTATGATGTATGTTCTCTTTTATGATGTAATGTTTTAGACTTGATGTTAGGGTGTATGCTTCATAGATTGCATGCTAGGTTGCTCTTAGCCTAATCATATTTCCTGTAAGGGATTTTGCTTAAAAGGGACCACTACAGTAATAGTAAAATAAATGTTATTTGCTTGCAGGTGCTATTTAAGTCTCTAAGCATAATCCAAGTTAGAACAAGTGGGCTTGGTTACCCATGTGCAGGGTGTTAAGTCTAAATTACAAGTATAACTGCTTGGGTTTGTATATATGTTCAACTAACATTTATTTTGCAGGTGTAGTTAGATTTTGGGGTGCCCTGTGATGCCTTTGGAGCAAATCAAATCAAAAAGAAGAGAAGGAGGACATGTAGAAATGAAGAAGTGAAGATGCCCATAATATGTATTCAATTTCAATTGTAATTATTCTCTTATATTCTAGATTGTACAAGGGTAGAGCTCGGCTATGCATATTTTCTCTTTTTCGGGGTGTACGACGATACCCGGCTGCACTTGCCTTTCATTCTTTCATGATAGTTTATAAAAGTGATTGGTGATATGTTTAATTTGTGCATTAGAAATAACATGCTTTTCAAAGTTTCTTAATGTTTGGTGTTTGAATGTGTGGCCTGGATACGGTAGGCTCTTAGGACAAAATTAATCTTTCTACCTAATTAACAACTCATAACTAAATTTTAAAATAACTCGTAACCTCATCTTAAAGCTTAGACTTAAAATAAGATAATTAAAAGATTTATCAATCACATAGCTATATGGTTGTATGTCTCACATCATGAATGTCATATTCCTTCTTCCTTGATTATTGGGGAACTCCATCCTTGCATGATAGGGGAATGCTTGACCTGTGAGTGCATCCCTTGTGGTGGAGAACACCCTTTTCTCACTGATGTAGCAAATAACCCTAATTCATTATGCATTTAGGCATAAAAATCCTAAAGCCTTTGTCCAAAATGAATGTGTAAATATGAAATAAAATTTATAAAGATTTGCATTTTTAGACTAAGTCATATGCTCATACCACTCATGCTCTAGTCTCTTAGGGAGTGGGTCTACAATTTTAGTCCCTTTCCAAATTAAATAACAGCTTAAACCATCTTGCAAATTCATAAGACTAGCCTACATGATTTTGAATCATAGGAGGTGTTAGTTGATGGCCACTTCAGGCAGTTATAAGTCCAGAAGTTGGATAATTTACTCTCTCTTGTGGGAGTAAACCAAAACGTCCACCTTTCATTTAGATTTAGGTTATCCTTTAACTTGTGTTGAAGCTCCCTAGATTTAGGATCTGAGGTAGCTAGTTTTCTTCGAGCTTCAAGCATAAATTCTCATCTCTTAGTAATTTTCATAATCTTGTGTTGATGGATTATAAGCCCTGGCAATTTAATAAAATTTCAACTCAAACAAAATAAACCCTCTTTACTTTCAAATATATAAAGCCTCACCATAGGATAGGTTGGAATGCTCACTAGGCTTCCTAGTATCATAAGAATTTCTTACTTATTTTCCTTTAGCTTTCAAAATAAGTCCCTCCCCTTGATCAATCCCATTTGATTTTTCTAAATAACCAATTTATTGATAGTATTACCCTTGGAATCTTTGGAGATAATAATCATCTACTTTAATCAAGAGTATTCTTAGAGAATCTCATTTTCTAGGATGTAATTAACTATGGAGGCTTTTCTCCATAGAAAACTAAAGAACCTGATATAAAATAAACTCTGCTTTAATTTTTCTTATAAAGTAGTGAAAAGATCTCTGATATATTCGAAGACCCATCCACTTTAGGAGTCCTTTTTAGATGATTAGGTCCATTGTAGAGTGATGTTTCTATATTTTGAGGTAGTACATTATTCCTTAATGTCATACTCGATCACTTCAATAAGTAACCCGTAAGATCTGTGTGGTGTCTACCTACATCTAAAAATAAACACCACACCTCACTATAAAATAAATTGAAGCATTTATTAGGTTTCCTAGTCTAATAGATGCTTCCTACTAATTCTCCTTTGAAATATATTAAGAACTCTACCCAATTGAGCTCTTCCCACTTGATTCCCAATAATTGATAATTCTTCGATATCATTCTTTGAAATCTTTGGAGAAATTAGTTGACTACTTTAATCGAGAGTGATCTTAAAAAATTTTATTTCCTAGGATGTAATTAACTATGAAAGCTTGGTTCCATAGGGAACTAAAGAAGTTGACTTAAAATAAAGCCTACTTTACTTTACCCATATAAAGTAAGGGAAAGATCTTTGTGTATACATAGACCGATCTACCTTTGGAGTCTGTGGTGTTTTAATTTGGAGTTGTGGGGACACCATGTAGATCTTAAGGAGCACTTATTGAAGTAATCAGATGTGTCATTAAGGTATAATGTTCTATCTCAAAAGATAGAAATATCTTCCTATAATAGACTCAATCACCTAATAAGAACTCCTAAGGTAGATGGGTCTACATATACTAGAGATCTTTCCCTTACTTTATATAGATAGGTAAAATAGGATTTATTTTATGTTGGGTTCTTTAGTTCCCTATAGAAGCAAGCTTTCATAGTTAATTACATCATAGGAAATGAGAATTCCTTAAGAATACTCTCGATTAAAGTAGATAATAAATGTCTCCAAAGATTTCAAGGCTAAACTATAGAAGGCTTGGTTATTATTAGAGATCAAATAGGAAGAGTTCAAATAGAAAGATTTATTTATGGATACTAAAGGAGAATAAGTAAGAAGCCCACATAATACTAAGAAGCCTAGTGAGTGCTTTAATCTACCCTATGGTGAGGCTTTACATCTTTGAAAGAGAGAAAATTATTTTATTTAAGTTAGAATCTTATTAGAAAGCTAGGACTTATAACCCAATAACACAAGATTGTAGGAATACCTAAGAGGTGAGAACTTATACTTGTAGTAAGAGAAAAAAAGTAGCATTAGAAATTAATATAGGGTGCTCTAGCACAAGCTAAGAGCTCGACCTAATTCTACTTGGGAAAAATGGGATATAATGGTCCACCTCCATAAGAGAGAGTGAACACATCCTGACTCTCCTGGACATACAACCGCTTGGAGTACATGCCAGCTAACACCTCCTATGCTTTAAGACCATGTAAGTCGGTCTTACATATATGAAAAAAAATTAGGCTATTATTTAATTGGAAAGGAAACCAAAATACTAAACTCTCTCCCTAAGAGACTAGATAATATTTGGTACAGAAACATGACTCAGACTAATGTTAAAAATTTACAAGTTTTTGGATCATTTTGATACATTTATTTTAGACCAAGGTTTAGGGAAATTGTTAAATACATGATGAAATTGAGTTGTGGGCTAAATTCATGAGAAGAGGGGTTCTCCACTACAAGGGACCGCTCTCAAAGGTTAAGCTTGTCCCCTATCGTGTAAGAGTGGAGATCTTCTCTATTCAAGAGTGAGACGATATGATATGCATGTTTGTTATAGCATACAACCATTTAGCTAAGAAGTTTCCAAAATCTTTTATTATCTTATTTGAATACTTAGGCTTTAGAGTGAGGTTATGAATTACAATAGAATTTAGTTATGAGTTATTTAATGAAAATAGAAAATTTAAATTTTTATCCTAAAGAGTCTACTGCATACAGGCCACACATCAAGTCATCACATTTTAAGAAAATTATAAAAAAACATGCCATTTCTATTGCATAATCTAAACATAACAATCAAATATTTGAATTTCATAAAAGAATAAAAGGCCGATACGGCCAGGTACCATCATACAACATGAAAAAGAGAAAGAGTTGGGTAGCTGAGCTCTATTATTATACAACTCAGATTACAATTAAATTTTACAAATGAAATGAATGTTATGGGGGTCTTCAATTCTTTTTCTTCTTTCCGTTTTGGATTTGAATACTCCAGGCTTCACAGGGCTTCCCAGGTCTACTAATCCCAATCCAATTACAAAAATTACATATTCATGAAAATAATGAAATCCAACTAACACCTGCAAAATAAATATTAGCTAAACAAATATACAAGCCAGAAAGTTATATTTGGACTTAGCACCCTACACTTGGGTAACCAAGCCCACCTGCCCTAATTAGATTATGCTTAGGGGGCATAAGCAAGACATGCAAGTAAAGGTATTTATATTCATTTATCATTTATTATGGCATCCCCTTAAGCACAATCCCCTATATAAGATATCATTAGAAAAATAATGACTTAACATCCAGTCTATGCACAAACATTCCTAACATCAAGCTTAAAAATATTATATCATAAAATAAAATATATTTCCATGACATACACGAGCCTAACTTAATACTAGGATCGGTGACTTAGTATTCTAATGTGTGTGGTAAGGCTTAGTGTGGTATGTCTTGGTTGAGCTTTGAATTATGATTGTCCAAAAGTTAGGACTATTTAGATTACTCATTATGATTTCACTCTAAGTCTTTTAGTAGTTTGATTGGATTTTAACTTGTATGTTTTCATTTTGTTCAATACTTACTTAACATCTAATTATTATAAAGAGAAGAAAGAGGTTTAACTCTTTCATCCCTAACTTATGTTGTTTTCTAAAGATAGATTATTATGGCTTTAGTTCACTTAATGAATCACATAAAAATTTGATTTAGCCTAAGTTTAGGTTAGCTTTAGTGAATCTTATTCAAACATGAAAGACATCTTAGGACTAATGAAATTAAGTCACCATCACATGAGTAATACTCCACTACTTCTTTTTATTATTGATAATATTCACACTCTTTGATTTCCAATTTTTTTAATATTTCATTTAATACATATATACATGCAATATACTTATATTTTACACACTTAATGAATGTTAATGCATGAATTTGATAGAAAATGGCTAATTTCATCTCATAGCTAAGCATACATAATATATATTATAAATTTAAGCAAGTACATGCCATTTTTAAAGTAGGGAAGTGAGATTATTTAGGACCTCCATTGGGCTACTTAAAGTCTCGTGTTTCGGGGCTATATACTTGCCAATTTAAATATACATAAGCATATAAATAAAATGATGCAAAATTTATGTATGAGAATCCTTTATTTATGTAAAGTTTAATGGCATAAAGAAAGAGATTTTACTTTATATTCCAGCATATACATACACATAAATGAAATTAAACAAGTATGTGCCATTGTTAAACTAGGGAAGTGAGATTATCTAAGACCTCCTTGGGGCTACTTAAAGCCTCATGTTCTGGGGATGTCCAGACTATATACTTGCTAATTCAAATACATATAAACATAAGCATCAAATATAAAAGGAATATAATCCATTGCCATCTTTAACTTACAACTAAATGGACATTTCATTGAGTGTTTGCAATGAGCATTGATTTAAATTTCAACCCATTTGATTCATAATTAACTTATAATTTAAAAATAATTTAAGATTTATTTGTGATAATAGTCACACCATATAATAATATTTATCCAACTCATGCAATTTGAATGCAATCATATTCTTTTTAATTTTCTTTTAAAATATGTATACATGACCCAAGTAGGATACACATTTATAATAATTGAAAGAAAGTAATTAAATATCACTACACAACATACTTTATTTCATTAAATTCTACGGATAATCAAATTAAATAAGCATTTTTAAAACTAGCCAAAGCTTCTTTAAGATTTAATTTTAAAGTTCAAGTTATTAAAACCTAAAGAGGAGATATGATACTTAGGCTTCACTCCATTTCATGTTGGTTATTTGATATTGCTTAAGGAGAGAAATTAAATATGTTTAATTAATTCACTAGGTTCAATCTATTAATTAAATCAATTTGGTTACCCTTCCCAAGCTTCTTTAATTTATTTAACCACTTAATCATGAACCTTCAGTGATATGCTTAGGGAAAATAAAATCAGAAATGCACCTAAAGTGACCTAATGTAATTAACCTCATGTTTAAGAGTAAATTAAGTTAAAGAAGGAAAATATTTAAGCTAAATACTCTTATGATTTCTCCACACTAATAGGGAAATCATAATTTCTTTAATGACTTTATGTTATTAAACACATAAAGGGATTAATGGGTTGGCAGTTGAATTATTTAAATAGATTTTATTTGAATCTAATTATTAATTCTATTAATTTATCCCTAATTACAAAACATATTAATTGGATTCATTAAGGGAATACATTTAAAATTAATTAGGAGAGGGGGGTCTTAATTCGTTCCCATGTTATCCTTATTACTTTAATTGGTTAATTATCTCTAATTACTTAATTTTACTATTCATTAATCTTAATAATTATTAAATCACTTAAAATGTGTAATAAAGATTAAAAATTTGGGATTTTTCAAATTACATGGCAAATACTTCTAGAAAATATGAGAGGTAGAGGACATCCCATAGAATCAATATGTCAAATTTGAAATTAATTAGCCAAGTAATTTCACCATTATTAGCCTAAGCTTCAAACCTTAATTAAACACTCTTCATTAGATATTAATTAGGGATTTTGTTTTTATTAAATTTTCCTATATCTAAACTTTACAAAATGGGTTTATTTGCATTTTTTGGATTTTTTTACAATTAGTTATAATTTTTTGAAGTTCTGGCCACTTAAATTACATTTTTAAATCTAATTAATTATTTCAAGCCATGGCATTGTGGTATTGTCTACTTAAAACATTCGACATGGCTACTGACTCAGTGGTGGCAGATGTGATTTCATCCTGACCATCCAATCTTGGATCGGATGGTCAAGATTAATCCCGTGATTAAGGAAGAAATCTAGGGAGATTCTAAGGTGAAAATTGCATGAAAATATAATTCATTTCAAAAAAGACTAACACCTATAAGGAAAAACTACAATTGGTAGATTTTTACCTCATCGAAGCTAAAGACTAGCGGTCAGTCAATAGAGGTAGCTTCATCTTGAAGAAACAAAGCTCTGTTGAGAAGATCTCAACCTGCCTCCTTATCGATTGGTTTGTGGACAAAACACAGTCATGGAAGTCACTGGAGTTGGTCTAGGGACACCTTCCGGTGGTCGAATCGATTTATTTTGGGTCGCTGGAGTGTGGTGAAGGTGTGGAAAAAGTTAATTTGACTTTGGTGAGAGTTTGGTGAGTTTGGATGAATGAAGCTCTTGGACTTGAAGGAAGCTTGGTCTCACCGATGATGTGGTGCAAAGGGAGCTCAGGGAGGAATCAGAGGAAGGTATGTGTTGAGTTTGAATCGATGGAGAGGAGTATACTCTCCTCCCCACTTGAACCAAGAGATGAGATTGGCTCAATTGATTCGCTCACGAGTTGTGGCTGGCGTGAGGTGGTAGGGACAAGGTAGATGTGTGAGAGGCTGAGATAGTATAGTGGGCTACAATGGAGTGTACACTCCTTCTTAGGTGGACCAATGGGTGAGCAAACCCTATCTTGGTCGAAGGCTAAACCCAACAACCTTAGGTTAGATTGGTTCAATGGTCCTTTGTCCAAGAAAGGCCAAAGGAGGTATCCAAGGGGTGGGGAGTTGGAGAACCCTTCTAAATGGGGATTTTGTCCCATTTAGAGGGCTTGGTTCAATGGGTTTGAACCAACCCAGATTTACCATGGGTTGGACTCACTTGGGTAGACCCATGGTGACCCAAGGATGAGTCATCCCAAGTTTGGTTGGGTTTGGCTTGGTTTGATTGGGTTTAGCTCAATTTGACTCATGTAGGTCAAATTTGTCATGTTGGGCTAAGTTGACCATTTTGACCAAATTAGGTCAAAGAGGGGGTTTGGTTAAGTTTAATTGATCATTTGGAATGAATTAGTGCAATTGGTTTGATTCAATTTGGACTAGATTTGGATTTGGTTCATATGATTCAATTTGAGTCAAGTGGGTCATGTTGACCAATTTAACCAAATTGGCCTAATTAGCTTATGCATGAGTTAGGTCTATGTTCAATTGATCATTTGTGATTGATTGTAAGAGTTGATTTGAATTGATTTGGATTATGGAGTGATTTAATTCAATTTGACCCTTTAGGTCAAATTAGGTTAAGTAGTCCAATTGGATTTGGTTGACCAAATCGGGTCAATTAAAGGTTAGATCATGTTTAATATTCAATTGGTGATTGATGAGAACATTGGTTTCAAAATTTGGTTTAGATTTGATTTGGCCCAATTTGGCCCTTTAGGTCAAATTGGGTCAACTTGGGTCAAGAGGTCAAATTAGCTTGGCTAGGTTTAATTGGCTTCAACTGGTGATTGAGTTATGTTCAATATTCAAATTATGATTGATGGAGTCATTGATTATAATTAATTTAGCTTAGAACATAATTTGGTCCAATTTGGTCCCTTGGGTCACTTTGGGTTAACTTGAGTTAAGGGGGCCAAATTAGCTTAGGTTCAATTGATTGTAGTGGAGTGTTCAATAATGACCTACAATCAGCAATAAAGAGATTGAATAGCTTGATTTGATTTAATGGGGATTTAAATTTGGTCTAATTGGACCTTTTAGGTCACCTTAGGTTATGGACCGTCAATTTAGACCAATTGAGGCTATGAATGGTTGGAATATATTCAATGATGAATTTGAAGTTGATTGGTATTGGCTGCAATTGATTTGGGTTCGATTGGGTTTTGACTCATTTGAACCCTTTAGGTCAAATGAGTCAACTTGAGTTACTTGAATCTAATCAATTTATTTTGCTTAATTGCAAGTGTGGGAGTGGTTTGAAATGATTTGTTGAGTAGTTAGAATAATTAAGAGAATTCAATTGAGTTTGGTTTGCTTGGGTTGGTTTAAATAGAATAGGATTGAAGTGCTTGAGTTAAGGTTGAAATTAATTTGGCTTGGAGCTTAGATTGGGAATCAAATTCAATCATGGCCAATTGATGAGTTGAGATTAGGGCTTCAATCATGTGGTTTAGGTTCAAATAAATTGGTGGGTATGAGTGTTAGTTTAAGCTTTCAAGTAGGTGAAGCCTACTTGTTCTAAGATAAGCTCTAGGCCTAAAGTTTTGCCCTACTAGTCTTTAAGCTTGGGTTTAGTGTTCCCTTAATCACTAGAAATGTCCTAGTACCAAGGAAACCTATGTGTCTAGAAGAATCACAGACCTAGGGTCAGAATGAACAATCCTCACTGTAAAAGTAAAGTCAACAAAGTCCTATTAGATGATTAAATCCATTATAAGGTGTTGTTTTTATCTTTCAAGATAATGCATCATTCCTTAGATGTCATACTAGCTCATTTCAATAAATACCTCATAAGATCTATGTGGTGTCCCTAATGACACATCGAAATGAAAACACCATATAAGGTTAGTCTAGTCTAATTCTTTTCTGAAGATAGGTATAAGCATTATACCTATGGGACCAACATATTTTGTATGTCTGATTTGGCTTAGGCCCATGAGTAATTTGACCAAGTAAAATTTGAAAGATGTATGGGGTGTTAAGAGAAATGCATTCTCTTAATTGGGCCAATTAATTTAATGTGTAAAGCTTCATTAGCCAAATTGAGTACATTTGGCCAAATATGATCAAATTGATTCATTTGATTTTAATAATGAACCACCCAAGGTGACCATTTGACTAATTTATGTCATGGACATAGCCCTTGGATACTTCTGAAGGCTCATTAGAAGTTTTATTAGATATAGAGTTATCTTAGTCCAAAGTTGACTCAGGCTTACTTGGGTTTGACTTTTTGGTCCCTAATCAACTAGGTACATAATCATATATATTGACGGTCAAAAAGCTTATCAAAATGCTTCAATATTAAAATTGGATTGAATGATCCACTGGGTTGATTAAGGTATATACTTACCTTAGGAATGGATGTTAGGTGAAGGTAGATGGGTGCCTTGAATCAACCATTGGTCCCAAATTCATTTTGAGAATGATCAATCTAATCTTTAGAGTCTCATGGATAATTGCGCAAGTAATTGAGCCAATGAGATGGATAGCTTGATTAAATTCAACATTTACATCCGCTAAAGAATGGTTGAATTCAGCTAATGAAAGAACTCTATCATAGGGTTGACTAGAATCTGACTTATAGTGTGGGAAATATTAGTGACTAACCCTCCTATATGGGCTCCTCCTAAGGCTTCTTAAGGTAAAACTAATAAGGCTGATTAGGTCAAGGGTAGTGGTGATGAAGGAGAATATAAAACTAGGTCCCTATTTATATTTTTTATGTAAACATATTTTCTTATGGTCAATCTCCAAGATAGACATCCTTGTTTTTTATGTGTTTTCTAAAGTTGAGGATGAATTCTCAATTTGAAATGTAACTTCAGTAGCATGAACTAGTTGATGATACCAAATTTAAAACCTAAAATTAATTATGAGATCACCAGATCACCATTGTTGATATACATTATATTAGTGTTATTCACTATAAAGATAAATGGGAAATTAGCTATCCAAATATTTCAAACCTTACTACCAAGTATGCCCATAAGAAGATATTCAAGAAGAACCATCCAACAAACCATGTGACTCAATCCTATAAATTGAATCAGAAATAATGTACACCTAGAATTGAAGTCTCTTTATATAAGACCAAGTATAGAAGTACAATGACTTAGTGTGGTTAGACTTATGAATCACTTTATCCAACCCTTTTGTAGCACTTCATGTGTACATAAATTAGAGCAAGCAAGGGGTGTATCATAATCTTGTGGATGTGTGTGCCCTCATGACCATAATATGGTATTTATTGATGACTCATATAGGAGCATACATGATGTCAAAACACACCCTATAGGTTAAGTTATATACTATTGGAAATTTCATATTAGATCTTCCTTAAGTTTGGGTGACCTAGACCTTGTCTTAAGACCAATTCTTAAAATGTGAAGTTACAAATCATGATGGGACATTATAGTAACCTCTTTGTTAGGTTTTGAAGACCCAGGCCCAATCCTGAATCTGATTAGAAAACAAAGTTACCCACTATCAAAGATATCTTGATAACTTAATTTAATTTAAATGATGGTGGATGTAGATAAATTTTGATGACCCAGACTCAATCACATATCCCAACTATACATATGATGTTACAAACTATAGAGGAATATTGTAATAACTTCATTCAACATGATTAATTATTTATTTGAGGAAGCTATAGCAGTATGAATATGTAATGGTGGACTTTTTTTGCAAAAGATGTTGTCTAAGAAACTATGGTGGGTATTACAATTTTTTATTTTTAGAAAGTAAAATCATAGCTTTTTAATAACCACCACACTCTATAATGTTAGGTTAAATAATGTAGCTTATCTACCATAGAGTTTTCAAAATACAACCAAAGTGTAGTTTTCAAATGCTATTAGTGGTGTGGTTCAAACAACACCATAGGCAAGAATCCTTCTCAAACGTGGCTTAAATATGAAAAGAGTTAATCCAGACCCAATCCTAATACAAATTGAAAAATAAAGTTACCCATTATCAAGGATGTTATGGTAACTTCATTTAATTTAAGAGAATTTTGGTGACATAGACTATGTCATATAAGCAAACAAGAAGAATTAAGTAAGATTATACACCACCAAGAATTTTACAATGATGCTATCCAACTTAGTTTTATGTTACTTCTCAACTTAGGGAAGGAGAAGAGAAATAAAGGGTTAGATAATGAACCTTAAATGATAATGATGTCAAAGGAAATCTTTTTAAAAGAAAATCAAGAAGGGAACCTCTTTGATTATTTTTAATTTCTATAGTAGAGATGACCAACATAATGGATAAAATAATTAATTTGAGGATTCATATGTGTTTGAAGATTCTTCTGCAAATGTAGAGAAGAATCTAATCTTTTAATGAGTTGTCATGTTGGGACAAATTTTAATGAAGAACAACTTTTTCAATAAGCAAAGTTTAATGCCATCAAAGATTTTATAACATGTTTTAAAGATGGGATGAGTTTTGATAAATTAGACTTCACCCTTGAGGCTTAATTAGAATATTTTAGATAAAGTTAATCACCATCAATGATTATATAACAACCCTTATTTGAAGGTGGGAGTGTTTTGATGTACTGGAATCACCTTTGAAAAGAAATCAAGATGAAATAAGGTTGAATATCATAAGAAACTTTATAAGAACTTTTCTTTGAATGTTGGTGAGCTATGATGAACCAGACTCATCTTTGAGAACAAACTAGATTGAACTTTGACTATCATTGAAGGTGTTGTGGTAGTTGTATGAATAAATTTTGTTAACCCAGACTTAAATCTAAACATAAATCAGGTTCTTTCTTCTACCAAAGATTTGAGAGTCTTTGCTTAAATAAGTTCTCTTTGTAGATAATACCTAAAGGCTCCCAAACAAAATTAATTTTAAGCTTTCTTCAAAAGATATTTTAATATTATGACCAATTAAAGTATCAAATTTTGTTTAAAGCAATAAGAAAATATAACAAACAATCTATCATTAAAATAGATAATAGGTTATATGGCTATGATTCATTAATTGAAATGCCTCATCTCCTTATTTAGAGGGTCAAAAGATATAGCCAAGATTTATTCTTAAGATTAATAGAAGATTCCAATACCTACTAAGCTAATTCTGTCCATAATAGAATAATTTTAACATTTGTTAAGCTGGAACCAATCTTAGGCTTAAATTAGGTTAAGGTTGCTCACCACAAAGGATTTTATAGTAACTTTAAGCAAATTGACTTAGATCAAGTTTTTAGACTCAACAAAAGAAATTCAAACTAAATTAGTTTTTTTTTTTTTGATCATGGACTTGGATTCAATCTCTAATGTTGATGATGGTTGAGAGAATCTAATATCAAAGATGATACTATTTTTGTCACATTGAAAACTTATCTTGCTAAAAATTTATTAGCTTTTCAAAGATTCCTAAAAAAAGCCTTTTTAAAGGCTAATATATTCATGGTTGGATGAGTTGAGTTTATTCATAGTTATTTTCAAGTTAAAGTTATCACTATCAAGAATATTATATCTAGCCTTTAAAAAATTCATTCGATAATAAATATATATCATGACATTTATCAAAAATTTGTTATAGAATATTTACTAAAAGATTTTCATATTAGAAATTCCTTATTAAAAATATTTAGAAACTTATTTCAGTCATCATAAGTGATTGAATGTGTTTTTATCAAAGTTTAAATGATCTGGACCCCAGTCTATTAGTCAAACTAAGCTTATTATTTGAATAAAAGATGGAGTTGAATTTAGCATGATTAATAATAAAGTTTTGAATGTATTAAACACTAAGTATAAGTTAGTATAAGCATACTCTAAATTTTTATTTATTGAAGTCCAATCTTGAAGTTTAAGTTGATTTGGTCAAGAGAGAAATTAGGTCTCTCTTTCTCAAGCAAATTAAATCTTATGATTGAGGGGACATTTACTATAACATAAAAATTTTGTTCTTCTTAAAATGATTTTAATTAAGAAGATTGAAATTACATGATAAAGGGGATGTTTACGAGAACATATAATTATCCTTCTTATTATAGATTCTATTTGGATAATAAAATTATATTCATTAATGATTTGATCCAATCCTATAGATTGGATCAACATTAAATGTTTGCAAATATGGGTGTGTATAAGAAATTTGCTTTTCAAAAAAAAATTATGACTTTATCAATCTAAAAATATGTGATTGTCAACATTTCAAAAGGAGACTAATATTCACAATGCATCAAAATGTCCTTAATTAGGAATTCTTAACTATTAAATCTAAACTACTTAAGGCAAGCTAATAAGACAGTGTTGTAAGGTTAACTTTAATACTATAATATCTATCAAAATATCTCTAATTTATAGGAGCATTATATGAAAGCAATTATCATCCAAAAAGATGAGATCTTTTTTAATAACTCCTCAAATACAAATGGACTTTGTAATGGAATTAATTATTGATGTTTTTGAAAAAGAAATCAATTCATGCATTAAAACAGTCAATCCTCATAGCATAGAATTATATATTTTAGATGCGAGCTACCTAAAGTATGAAAAGAATGTTTTTCAAGTATGAGTATTGAAAATAGGCTTTTATATAGTACATATTATCAAAGTATTGAATTTAGTAATGGAATGGAACTAAAGTCCAACTCAAAGATGCATCAAACTAGAGGTAGAAATTTGACATTTTCAAATCTCTTTACAAGTTTATAAGTATCATATAAGACATGTATTCATAATGATTAGCTTAAATTATAATAATCATAATTAAGCATTTTAATGGATAATGATGAAAGTGGATTTTGATCCTCTCAACTTTAAAAATCGATGATTTAAGGGAAACCTATTGGGTTTAATTAAGTGATATATTAAGTTGTGCAAACTTTTATGTATAAACACATCCTTTTCTTCTTATTTATACTCTCTCTCTCTCTCTCTCTCTCTCTTTTTCTTCTCTTTTTTCTTTTTTCTTTCTTCGCTTTTCTTCTCTTTTCTTTCCTATTTTCTTCTTATTTTTTTATATTTTTTATAATTATTAACATAATTGTTGAAGGTACTTTTGATATGTCAAGAAGCCTACAACAAGTCTTTTAAAAATTTTATTTGGAGAGGCTTCTCTTAAAATTTGATAGTGCCCCAATTGTACAAGCATCCTCCATATCTAAGAGAGGTCTCTCTAATAAACATCATGACCCTAAAAATGAAAATGGTAGAAGAATGGAGCCAGAAGACTTTGATTAAAAGGATTATAAAATAAGCTTATTATTTGAAATTAAGCTTATAAGATACCTAATCACAAGGAGATTGAAAGGTATCATTTATGCCTTCTATTTGACTTGGACTTTTTTAGTAACATCAAGGGTTTATCCAATACTATTGGGATGAATGAGTGGTAGAAGATAAATTATATCCACAAGTTACCTCTAATAAAAGCCATATTAGTTAATACAACTAAGATGAATGAATGTGAAATTAACTTAAATGACTAGATTGATGTTGATCTCTTGATAAAAGTCTACATTAAGTAAAGATTAATGATATGAAAAAAGGTGATGATTGGAATTACAAACTAGATAACAAAGAGTGTTTGATGCTTAAGGCATCAATTATTTAGGATGCTGAAGAAATCAAGATTTGTTCACCAATTGACTATGAAAATAATAATTATAGTATCATAAGAGATCATTTCTGTATATGACCATCAAGTCAATTTTAGAATGTGTTCTAATTGGATGTATAAAATATATCATATCAAGATTATGGAGTAATTATGAATAGCTTGATGAGTTGTCTAAATGAATTGGCATACTTTAAGGTAAGGTAATTTACCTAAAGAAAGCTATAGAGGTTCTATTCTACAAAATTCAATAGACATTATAGATAATTTTCACTTTGAATTAAGCAATCATTATATCCATCAAAATTTTGAGTTTTTGATAATATGATTATTTAAGTTAAGAAGATTTCATAAATGAAATAAGAGATTTCTAAAATATATTTCTTGGGATATGGGATTGATCCATAATCTTGAAGATTATATCTTTTTTTCTTTTTTGAAGACTCACCTTGCCAAGGCACCATTACAACCTTAATTTGCTTCTCAACCATGGATTTGATAATCAAATAAAGATACATCATATGGTATTATTGAAGATATAGTGAATACTCCTACTAAAATTACAAGAAATCAACTACAACTTGTATTGATAAACATAAATTTGAGGTACAAAGCAAATATCATTCTATAATACAAGACTAGGTAACATAGAAAAGAGTTGACAACTTATCTACAACATCAAGATGACCATAGTAGTGGCCATGTATCAAACATTTTCTTGAGATAAAGGTATTTGTGTTTATCATGTTCAATGGAAAACACTTATTAGCCTTCCTAGGGTTAGATAGATCCCTTTGGTCTTCCTTTTGAACATTTTCTAAAGAATATCATGAAGTATGCATTAAAAAAATTTGTATCTCTAGGTCTTTATCTTTTTCCCAATCATTATGACATGGGTAATAATATGATTTTCAGAATCATCGCACAAATCACCCCATGCATTATAATCTCCATCAAGCATAGTTTCTTCAAGATAACTGGAAGAAAAGAAACATAACACCTTGTCTAGAAATAGAATAAGTATTGAGTAAAAAGAGTTTTTTCTTTCAGATCAATTATGTCAAATAAATTTTTATAAGTATTTGAAGGATGTCTAATGTAGGAATTTCAAAAGAATTAGCTTTTTCTATTTATTTTTTTAAAATTACTAGCAATAATTATATAAGTGGAAGCACTCTTAGATACATCCCCTTGGGGTGCCATCTTACACTCAACAAGGGTATGAGGGGAAGGAGGATAATCTCTTTTAGCATATCAACTAGTTGATTGGACAACATTGAGGTAATATGAGCTAAAACTTTTTTTCAAAATGGATGATTCAAGGAAAAGATTGATAAGAATAGAACTAAAAAATATGATAGTGATAACACTAGCAAGTTTAGCATTGACAAGAATACTAAAAATATAAGATAACTTTTTAGGGAAAACATGAGTATTTCTAGCCTTCCATCATGATGCTTTTAAGTAAAGGATAAAAAAAGTCTTGAAGGACTTGATGATTAGTAGATAAAATTTGTGTACTTGATCACTTATTAAATTCTTCTCTTTAATACACAAGAAGTTTCTTTTGTAACATAAAGAATAGAGGAAATAAGACTAAGAAATTTGGAGACATATTGATATTAATAGTCTAACAAAAAATAATAATTTCAAATTCAATAGGAATAATAAAAATAATCAAATGAATAGCTCTTAGTTGCTACTATTGTTGTTTATAGAGATGTCTATTCTTAGCATATCGAGTTTTTTTTTGTGCTCAATCGATAGACTCAAGGCTGTCCCAAAACAAAGATGAAATGAGTATAAAAAATTCCTACTACTTGAGCAAGGAAACTAATGATTAAAGTCTTGAAAGAACCTCTAAAAGCATAATTAGAAAAATTAGAAACATTGAATATACTAGATAACCTCATGAAGATAAAGGGTTTAATATCTTGAAATATGTTGGGAGTTATTCTTTTTCCAAAAAGACATGAGTGAAAAGATTTGTAATGATGACTCTTTTTATTATTCCAAATCACTAAAATTGTATTGCTAGTTCTAAAGAAGAAAACCAGTAGAGAAATTGCAATCATTGCCCTTCTAGAGGACTTGATTGTGACATTCCTGTTAGGCATCTATAAGAATAATCACTGTTGGCCTCACTTTTGGAGTGAGCTCTCAACTTTCTCATCATAGGTCTAGGACTCTTATAGACACTAAGAGTTCCTTAGTCTTAAAATACTTCTAGTGATTAGAGAACACCCAACCTTAGAGACTTAGAGTTAGCCATAGAATAGGTTGTGCCTGAGATTTAGAAGACTTGCCTACCCTATAGCTTAAACCCAATCCTTGCTTCCTTCCTTCAAACCAAACCTCAAATTCAAAATTCCAAACACAAAAATCAAATCCAACTATCCAATGATTGAAATCCATCACTAAATTCAAACTCCAAATCCCTTCTAGGCCCTTTGATCTTATATTATGGACTTAGCCTTAACCAAATCCAAATCAACCCCAACCCAATTGATTTTCTCAATTATCAAATCAAATCTCAAATCAAATTCCAAACTATAAACCAATTCCAAATCTCAAATGATTGAAATCCATAATTAATACCAAATTCCAAATTTAAAAAATTTCTTCCTAAGCCATATGAGCCACCTTCATGTGCTTAGCCAAAACTCCTTCAAATCAACTCAAACTAGGTTGATTTCTTTATAAATCAATCATTCTTTCATTTATACTCATAAATATAAATGAAAACCCTCAATGACCAAAAAAATCAAAAATCAAAACCCAATTAGCCCTTTCAACTACATCCCTAAGCAATCAAATTTGCTTCCAAATCACTCCAAACTCATGTGATTTTCTCATGACCCATTTATATCTTCATTTATATTCACAAATATAATGAAATATAAATTCAAATGACACCAAACTCAAATCAAATCAAATTCCCAATTCATTAAACTAAGCCCATCTAAACCTCAATCACGATCAACAATCATCATGGGGTGATCAACCACCTTGAATTGGATCAAACAAAATCAAACTTAGCCTTTGACTAAGTCAACATTTTGCCCAAAGGAAACTAGCCAAAACCCTTCATATGCCAAATTGATTGAAAGCATTGACCCAAACCCATTCATAATCAATGATTGAACATGACCAAGTGATCAATTGAGCCAAACCAAGCCTAATTTGCCACTTGACCTAAGTTGACTCAAATTGGCCTGAAAAGCCAAAATGGGTCAAATCATGATTTAACCCAAATTGATTACAACCAATGGAACAAGTTCATCCCAAATTAGTTATTGAACTTGACCAAAGCCATGATTGAGTCTAAGTTGACCAATTGGTCAACTTGACCCAGCCTAGCCCAAATTGACCTAAAAGGTCAAATTGATCAAAATTCAAATTAATTTCAAATTAAATCAAACCAAAGCCTAAAATTATTTTCAATCAATCAATTGAACTTGACTCAACACCTAACCCAACCCAATTTTATCAAATTGGTCAACTTGACCAATTTGACCCTTTTGAATTCAAATGAGTCAAATTCAAACTTAATCCAAACCATATCAAATTAATCACACCAAAACATTCCAAATCATGATTTAGACCTAACATAAGCCTTGGTTTGACCCAATTTAGTCAATTGGTCAACCCAACCCAATGTGAACCCATTCGAACCCATTTGACCAAATAAGCTCATTTCACCCAAAACTAAGTCATGGAACCCTATTGGCTGACCAAGCACACCCCAAACCAGCCTTAGGCCACTCACAAGTTAGCCCAAAAGCTAAACAAGCTCACCTCAAGTTGACTACCCAATGGACAAAGCCTCCACCTTAGATTCCTAGTCTAAGTAGCAAAATCCACTTTGCAGTCCGCATGACATCCCTCCTTTTATCAAATGAGGTATTCCTAGAGTTCACAAGCCCAATCTAAGCACCTTAAAACTTACCTTGGACCAAAGGGAACTCACCAAGCCGAGGTCACTCTCCCAGTCCATGGCCAAACTCGACCAGTGCAAGAAGAACCATATCCCTTCCCACCTACCCATATCAAGCCTTGAGACCCCTGACATGGCTTTGGTCACTCATGGTGCATGGTATGCCACCTCAGTGACCCCTCCGATGACTTGACGGTGGCAAATTGGTAGAATTTATGGGAGTGATCCTGTCCATCCACCTGCCTCAATTAAGGGACATACTCCCTCAATTCAACTAGTTTTAAAGATGATTCAATCCCATTCAGCTAAAGAGAGGATTTCAGTACTCTCCAGAGCTTTCCAAACTCCACCTGAGCACCCTCTTCCTCAGCCTTCCCCTCTGCATGTAGAACCAAAATAGGACACCTCCATTTCGATCCTAACTTCCTCCTCATGCAAGCAAACTCCAATTACTTGTGCATACACCATCCTCATACTCAATTAAAGCCGATTGAATCACTTCTAGAGCTTCCTGAGCTCTGGACATTAGATTTCAATCGAAGCTGAGGCGTACGTGTGCATGGATTGGTCAACTGAACACCCTAGGACAAATTGAGCTTGGATTTCTTCAATATGGCTTCGTCTCTACTAAACAAAGCTACCTCCATTGATCTTGACTGCTGGTCTTAGCTCTGGTGAGCTAATTCCTTAAAATTGTAGCTTTAGGCTCTCACATGTTGGTCTTTTGTGAAGGAAATCTCCATGTCGAGGGATTTCAATCGTTGGATGTGACTATATGCTCCTTTAGATGGTGTAGGATCCATTTGATCCTAATCTGAGCTTGGGTGAGTCTAGATTGAATGCAGAAAGATGGTCGGTGCTTGTCTTTCACCTCTCGTGAATGGGATAGATCACCAGCCATCCATCCGGCATGATCAAAATGAACAGCTCTGATCAAATCCCGCAATAGATCCGATCATTTCACCCTTAGCCCGCGGATTAAATCGTGGCCATCCGATCTTAGATCGGATGAACCACAGAGAAAGCACATTCTCCACCGCTGAGTTAGCGTGAGGATGTGACTACATAAATAGCTAATCCCATTACGCCACATGGAAAGCACACCTCATCAGCAGCCACGTGGCCCGATAGAATTAAGGGCTTAATTAGGGTTAATTAATTGATTTTTAATCTTGAAACTTCCTAAAATCATAACTAATTATAGAAAAATACAAAAAAAAATGCAAACTTAGGCTCATTTTGAAGATATTTCAAAGATGAATCTAAGAAAATTATAATAAGTTAATTTTGAATAGTGACTTTAGCTTAATTACACTTTTATAAAAAACATAATTAACTTAATTACACATTAATTAAGCACTCAATTAATCTCAAATTTTTTGTGGATGTTTAAGGGGATGATCTACCTCCCCTATTTTTTTGGGATTTTATTGATTGCTTTATTAGGAAAATCAATTGAGTAAGCCCTAATCACTCTCTTAATCCAATTAATTATAATTAATGAATGAACAGTAACTTGATTAATCATTTGAACATAATTATCCCTATTAAATAGTAAGATCACTTAGGGAATGTGATTGGGGATATTTTTCTTAATTCATTTCCAAAGTCTTCTTTATCTTTAAAGATAAAATTAATTAATGGGTTAATGGAATCGTTAATTGATTAATTAAGTGATTAAATCTTAAAAGTAAGAAAATCAAAATATAATTGAATGTTTAAATGATTTAAGAATTAGGATTGAGGCCTTACCCTTGATCCTTTCCCCTAAGGTAATTTCATCATTCAAATTAAAACATAACCAAAACATCTAATCAATTCATTAAAAGCATAATGAAATTAAAATTAAAAATCAATTCATCATAACCTAAACAACCTTTAATTGATCTTGGGTAGCTCCTTGGGTGTTCAATAACCCAAGGTGAGAAGTAATGAAATTATGACTGGCTCACATGTGTGAGAAAATCATAAGAGTAATTAAGTGATATCCCTTAATCCAAATTAACTATTAATCATAAGCCAATTGCATTAAGCCCCTTTCATTTCTTAGGAGCATTGTAAATTTACTTTTCATATGGTTGCATATCATGTTGGCTTATTATTAATTAGGTAATTAACTTAAGGTGATATTGGTAAGGGATAATTAATTCATTTAATTCATACCTTAACCTAATCAAAACATAAAATCAACTTAAATATCCTTCATTTAAACAAACTAATTCACAAATGATGAAATGAGTTAGGATTAGCAAACCCTTCCCATATTTATTAAATCAAATCAAATTCAAAGATTGAAAATGTCCTTAAAAGAATTTTGATTCATTTTAAATAACCTTATTTGATATGATTATCCTTAGGAATTAGTTAGGGTGAATGAAATCATGTGTTTACATTCTTTTATTTCTTTCCAATCATGCTAAATATTGTTTTCCATATGAAATCATGCATTAATTTCTTTTAAAAATTAATTAAATAAAATATTTTCTTTTATGTTAAATTGTTTGTTAAATTGCATATGTTGACTAAAATTAAGAATATGAGTGGCTATTATCACTATTAAAGTAAAAACTATTTTCAAAACCTATAAAATAATTATTATAAATGAAGTAATGCTAATTATAAATATTTATAAGCTTGCATGTGATGATAGTATAATCTGTGTGCTATGAAGTCCTCTTTCATTCTCTTAACATGGGTTCACATAGGATTTCGAAGTGTGTAGTTAATTTGAAACGAACACAACACTTGACTAAATACATTCCTATGCATCTCTATGTTAAGACTTAGGAAGGGTTTTCATATTACATGTGTAAATCATACAACCAAGTCAAACATAATTTCTTGCATGATTCCTTATCCATTTGGTTCTTTTTGTACATTCATATGTATTTGAGAAAAGTGGTATACTAGTCTGGACATACCAAGGTTGTGAGGCTTTAAGTAGCCCTAAGTAGGTCGTGTACTTTATACCCCTGGTGTAGAAAATAAAGGCACCATACTCACTTATAACTTCTTTACATGTGAATGTGTATTTAGCTAATGGACGAAAAATTTCTCTTTTCTACATAATAAAGACATACATTCATGATCCAATTAATAAATGAAATATTTAAATTTAAAAATATATTTCTATGCATTCATCATCAAAGTATGCTAAGATTTATATTGTATGTATAGGTATGCTTAGGAGTATTCATATTCATGGTACACATGATGGAAAGAAATGAACGAGTGTGTGTTATGTGATAGTAATCCACCTTAATTAATCCTAAGATGCTTTTCTTATTGAATAGGGCTATTTAGAATGAATATAAACTTAGAGTTAATTAAAACATAGAATAAACCATTCACTAAAGGAAACTCATTAATCAATTTACCTTAGAACTTACTTAAGGTAGAAATAAAAGAGAGACTCTCCATCTCTTTCTTCTATTTATAACACTTAGTTGCTAAGTGTAGGCTAAATGAAACAAAAGAAAACATTAAGTAGAAATCCCCATATCAACTAAACCACTTAAAGAGAAATCAACCTTTCACAAATTAAATCCCTCATACTTAGCAAATCATAACTCTAAAGCCTAGTTAGGACATACAACACAAGCTCTAACACATGCACATTAGGCTGAGTCATCATTTCTAGCTTTATGTTAGGGCGGCGCGTGGTTTGATGAATGTTCATTATGATGTATGTAGAAAACTTTAATATTAAATTTGGACTCTATCATACTAATAATTTATCTAAACTTTTTATCTAATTGCAAGGACTTTACTATCTTCTTTTCTTTCACCATAGACCCTATTAAAGGAACTCAATTTCTAGAAATCTTAAGGGGGATAATATTTTTAATGAGAAGAGATTATTATTATAATTTTTAGTAATCTTATTATTATTATTATTAATATATCATTTTATCATTCACTAATTTTTATAGATGTATATTTTATCATTTTAATATACAATTTTTTTTAAAAGGGCTAATTAAATTATCCTTTCATTATGCAAACATACTATAAAAGCTTGGTTATACAAACATGATTATTCAAATCATTGGGACGTTAAGAAATTTATAAAAGCCAAATGAATAAATGATTTTTGATCTACCGCAAGGAGGTCACATAGAGCGAAGGAAGGTAGAATTTAGAATTTATGATGAAGAAGAAACTAAATGTGCAATTTCATTAATGGAGAAAATTAAGCTCCATACACTTTCTGTAATACCTTCTTTCTTTGGCTCTTGGACTACAAACTTTTTCTAGAGTTCTAAGAGTGACATAATGCTTATATGTTGGACTTGCATACCAAAATGGATATCTATTAAGTGGTAAATGTGACCTTTAAATCCATTCAAGCCTTCATTGCTAGATAATGAAATGTAAGAAATCTTAAACAAATTGATGATTAATTGTATGTAGAAAGGATTAGCTAAAACACAACTAACTCTTGAAAAAAGAACCAAGACCATCTATTAATACATCATTGTGTTGCACAAATTTGGCAATAGGGCAGTAGTATCCATGATAAGGTTACACATTTAGAAGAATAGAGCTAGAATATTTCTTCTCATCTTATTTGATTCATAATAATGAATCACTCCTTAAAAAGAGGGATTATGATTAAGAGGTTAGTTGACTCAATGATATAGGGACTTCACAGTTGTGAATTGCTATTCAAAAAGAAGGTATATGATTAAGAGGTTAGTTGACTCAGTAATATGGGGACTAATTAAGATCACAAGGAAGCTGAAAGGACTTTCAAAAGGATATATGATATTGCCAAGAGATCCCATAGGTGATTAATGACCAAATGTACATGAGAAATGCTTTTTACACATAGCTAGCATCATAAAATTTTATGAAATCAATTCTTTAAATAACATTGAAACTATATAAAACTTAGTTTTGCATAGAGTGTTTCTATGTACACAACACTAAGTGGGTAAAATTTTTTGGAAATATGGATGTAGTGTAATAGCTATAAAAAAAATACTATGACTTCAAAGAAACCAAGAGGCTAAAATATAGTCAACAACAAAATAAAAAAATGACACTTGTGCTTACAATTGCATGTACAACTATATATAAAGGTAGGGAATACATTGGCATGAATTTTGATCAAACAACATTCAATTATTCCATTTATGCATGTTTAATGGCAAAATACATTATCATGAGTTAAAATAAGTGTAAGAAAATTTGTACCATCATACACAATAATATTTAAGAATGGAGATGAAAAAAATTTAAACTATATTAGTAGAATGATGGATAGTAACTATAGAAAAAAAATGCTAAAGCATAAGAATCCAAATATAAGACAAATGTCTCATATACATTATTTTTGAAGGAACAAATTTAAAATCAAATTCAAACTAAAATTCTTTGCACAAATATATTTGCAGGATATTTACCAACTTAGAATTCCTTTTCCCACTCACATGCATTATTTAGTTGAACTTTTTTTTATCTCATGCATCTTATTCAAAGAACATTCATCAATAGTATATTTGAGAATGATGAAGCATCTTATTCAAAGAAATCCATCTAGAGTAGTTTTGAAACTAGTCATTAGTACAATTATATTTCAAAAGATTAACGTTATGGTACTCTAATAATTCTAAAATCTCCCTTTTTTATTTTAGGGTGTCCCTAACTTGTGTGGTTCAATCAATAAAATGGTCCTCAAGTCTACATCAACTTTTAACACAAGTATTTAACAAAAAGGATCAATATAAGTGTGAACTTAGTTGGGAAGTTAAAGCATCACTCATCATAGAAAGCATCATAACCATAACCTACTTAATAACTATAGATGAAAAAAAAATTGCATTTTCTAAATGGTGTCATAATTTGAAATTTGATAAGTATTTAGTCAATTTTAATTAACATAATACTATATAAAAAATTAGAAATTTAATGTGGATATTGTACCCCAAGCCCAAGTGAGCCTAGGTGGATATGTGGCCCATCATGATTGAGCGAGCTAAATATAGAGCACAAATCGCATAAAATCTCATTAACTTTTTAAAAATGTTTTAGAGTATCACATTACTCAGTTTTGAAGTAATTGACTCATAAGCCTAATGTAAAAGAAACTCCTATGAATGGCCTTGATGCATTCATGCATTCATATGGGTGTCTTTTTTAGAATTATAAAATTATTCTGCAACTAAATAATGGCAATAGGAATCAATTTCCTGATAAACATCAAACTTTTTTTTCATAAATGACATCTACTTTCACTTTCCAAAGTGAAAATATGACCTTCCAGTTATTAGTGACTATGTTAAGCTTTACAAAAGTAAATCAAATCAACTGAAACTAGCAACACAATTAGTTCATTTACTTTCTATTTTAGAAGGATATTAGTTTTCTCATCAAGCTCAAAAGAAAGCAACTAAAACTTTTTGCTACTACCATTATTTTAGTGTGAAATAATAATTAAACCAGGAGAATTTTTTGTAAATAAAGCTTTCATAAATTTGCCACCCAAAAAAATCCTAAATATAAGTTAGCATTCTATTCAGTGCAACGTGCCCATATTGTTTGCTGAGACCAACTTATCAATGTTTTGATCTTCTTATCTTGAAAGTTTCAGATCTCACAAATAAATAATGCTCACGGGATGAAGGAAACAGATGCACGAAGAAATTGGAGATTAAATGTAAAAGATTGGTGAAACATTCTTTAGGAAACCTGATTACATAGAGAAATCAAAAGGATAGGACATAGATTTAACGGCTAATGTCTGCCATCCATTTCCAATAAAGAAACTTAAAATCATTTGACAGTATGATAATTGATTTTATATTTTTATGGGTTAGACAAATGAACTAATAAAAAGTTGTTTTATGATGATTCTAAGGCATGCATCACTGCTTTACTTTCTAACAATACTTGAAATGCTATTTTTCTATCATGTTCAAATATGCAGGCTAGATACAGCTGAAGGAAATAAAGTAATGATTTTTATGAAAATAGATCAAGAATTTTAACATATCGATTTCTTAAAATTATTAAAAATTACATATGAAACTAAGGGAATAGTTTACATAACATCAGCTCAAGTAAAGTTAATGCAATTGAACAACAATGACAAGTGAGATGGATTATTTTGCATGTATCTGAGCCAATAGATAAAAGGGCTACAGAAATCAATTGTTGTCAATTGTTGACAAAGGGCTACAAAGTAAGGAGGATCTACATATGATATTTATTGTTTAAGAGAAAGCTTATGATAAAGTTTCAAGAGATGTTATTTGGAGAGTTCTAGAATAGAAAGGAGTTAATATTGGTTATATTCAAGTCATTAAGGATATGTATACTAGAGTCATATCGTCTAACACAAGGAGGATTGGAAAAATATTTTCCAATTTTAGTTGGATTACATCAAGGATCAGCTTTAAGCCCTTATCTTTTTTACTTTAGTTATGGATGTTCTTACTAGGCTTTTATAGGAAGATGTACCTTGGTGTATGCTTTTTGCTGATGACATTCTTGTTGTTGATAAGACCAGAGAGGGAGTCCAAGAGAAACTTGAATTATGGAGGTCAACTTTAGAGTCTAAAGGTTTTCATTTAAGTAGATCTAAAATTGAATATATGGAGTGTAATTTTAGTTGTAGAAGTTCTAGTGGTAGTGTAGTGAGATTAGGTGAACAAGTCATTAATAAGAGTGATATATTTAGGCTCATTGTTCAAAATGATGGTGAAATAGATGGAGATGTTATTAGTAGAATTCAAGTTGGATGGTTGAAGTAGAGAATGCATCGCCTATTGTGTGATAGAAAAGTTCCACTTAAACTTAAGGGAAAATTTTATAAGATGGTGGTAAGAGCAATGACTTATGGTGTAGAATGTTGGCCAATAAAAGAAGTAAGACTAAGTTAAGTGTTACGTAGATGAGGATGCTTAGGTGGATGAGTGGCTTTACTCTTATAGATAAAATGCGAAATGAGTATGTTCGAGAAAAAGTTGGAGTAGCACCAATGGCAGATAAGATTAGAGAGAGTCACCTTAGATGGTTTGGCCAAATAAAGCATCAGCCGTCCGATGACCCAGTTAGGAGAGTAGATGCATTAGATTTGCTTTATGTTAAGAAAGTTAGAGGTAGACCTAAAAAGATGTGGTTAAGATGTATAAAAAATGACCTTAGTATACTTGAATTAAATGATAATTTAACACATAATAGGACATAATGGAGATGAAGGATTCATGTAGCTGACCCCACTTAGTGGGATAAAGGCTTTTTGTTGTTGTTGTTGTTGTTGTTGTTGTTGTTGTTGTTGTGGCACCATTAATGATTATAACTAGTCTGATGTTCATAAAAAACCAAGCTTTGTTGACATGCATTTGTTATATTCTTGCATGTTTGCTGAGAGGCTCCTAATTGATGCACAAGGTATCCACATCAAACATGACACAAGAAGAAAGAGAGCACCAGAAAATTGAATCGAGACCAATTGCCTTATTGTATCTAGTAATTGAATGGTTCAGAAAGTTCATTTATAAATTAAATGATCACTTGAACATGGTGTATTGTATGGTTATAACCAAAAGGTAAAGAATTTGAATTTGTTGTTTAATTCAAACAAGGAAAAAATATTTGAAATTTAATTTTAACTTTGAAATTTGTTGAAAATGAAATAAACCAGCTCTAATTTGAATAAATGGGACTAATATGAGTCTATGCAGTGCTAACATATTTAATGCACAGTAAAGTAGGTTCAATGCTGTCATATGAAATTCAATGAACAAATGATAAGTTCCAACTCACCATGATCAGTCTAGCTCCAATCCATATCCTCTTTGGAGATGGAAATTGCAACATGAGACAGACAACCCCAAATACTACAACAACAAAGAAATGGACAATTAAGCTCAATGGACGGGGATTAAGTCCAGAGAGCAAAGCCACAAGTCCAGTTGAATAAGTTCTTCCATGGCTCAGATAATTAAAACATTCTTTCCGCAGTTCATTCCTTGCCACATCAGGTGAGAACTGAAAACCTTGCACAATGCACCAGCTAACGTGTTTAATGTAGAAACAACATGCTACAAAAAATAACAAGTAAAATGTTGTTAAGATAAATATTAAACATAAGTCAGCAAATATGATCACTCCATCAAATATGAATCCTTATAAAGCTTTAAAGGGTGTAAGGATAAACCTTTTGTAAGGTATAGAAGGATTCCAGATATTTACACACAGAAGATGCATCATGAAGATCATGCAGCGATTCAAAGAGATTCTGTAGCACAGCAATATCTGATAATGTCACTATCATTCCTCCACCTGTTAGTGGATGCACATATTGAATGCATCTCCCATTAGAAGTGCTCCTGGAGTTGGGAGAGGGCTTGCTGGCATGCTCCTATTTGGCATGCTCTTTATTTTACCTGTATCAACAGACGCAATAACGGCATCATGTAGTTCGGCTAGTATCTGAAGCAAGAGAAATCTGTCATAAGATCTACTATAGTGCAATAAGAGAAGGATATTACTACAATGAAAATGACGTGTGTGTTTGTGTGTGTGTGTATATATATATATATATATTTATATTTACAGAGAGAGAGAGAGAGGTGCATTTCATAATTAGGTAGCATGGACTTTTCTGAAATGGAACAGCACGGCCCAAACAAGAAATATTAATGATAAAGAACCATAAAAATTAGTTCATACTTGGGGTGCTACCACGGTCTTTAGATAATTAGACATCTCCCCATCAGCAATGGATGGAATGTCTTGGCCAGGTATATCAACCAGGCAGGGAACTTCTGTGCTACTTATGGGATAAAATAGAATTGGTGAAGGATCTGCCAAAATAACATGAGCATGGTTTGGAAATGGTAATTTGCAGTTCTCCAAGATCAAGCCAACAAACGAAGGTGGCACTTCCTGAACAATAAAGCCGTCATCAAACAACCTAAGCTCGGTGTATATATGAACCAATTAAGTCAATGTTGAATAACCCTAGCATCACTTTCTGCATCTAGTTTTGACTTTAGACTAAAATTGACAAACAAAGAATATTAACAAAATGGAGAAATTGAAATCGAAGAATAAGATTTACTAGGATAGAAAGATTGGAAGAACATAATCCTTTCACCTTTGGAGAGCAGAGAGAACGCCGCAGGTTTGAGAAGCAACCATCACATAAAATTGTGAGGGGAGAAAAAGCTTGCAGTTCTTCACCAGCTTTATTCTTACATATTACTCCTTTAACGACTTCCTTTTCTTCACACAAGGATGTAACAGTTCCCTCCTCCGTACGAACACCAAAGAAAAAACACACATGCTATTTATTTATCCAAAATAAGCAAAACTAGTCCACAATTATGGTTAATAAGAACTTGATAGTCATTTGGCCATTCAATTTTGTAGAGACCACTAGAAAAAAGGTAAATTTCTTAGATATAAAAAAAGGAACTATCCAGTAATATCTAAGGAAAAAAAGAAGCCAAATGCTAAGAGAGTCTCAACCTTAAACCTTTGATCAGATGTTCATCAAAAAAACTTTTACAGTTTGCATACTCATCTAAGAATGTCAAACTCGAGACTTCTAATTAGCTAATATAAGGGTATATAAAACTTCAAAAAAACAACAAAAGAATCAGTTTCCACATTAATCAATACTTCCATTACTTTTGTTCAACAACAATGAACCTTTTTACAACTGAACTTGAAAAAACAAACCAGATTAAAATTTTCTAAATTGTTCAAAAAATTATGGTGGACTTTTTGTATTATTTTGAATTCAATTGATCTCTTATTTAATTTTTGTAGCATATTGAGCACAGATTCTATTTTGTGAATTGCTCATAAAATTGATGAATTAAGTAGACATTTTTGCTTTATAAGATACGAATTTTTATAATCCCAACAGAAGTAACATAATGGAGGTAAAATAGTCCAAAAAAAAAGAAATGTGTTTTATAATTTAGATCAAAAGATCATATAGGTTTGAACAAAATTGCTTAAGGAAAGTTTAGCCTTCTAGTTTGTCTATTTGTGAGATGTAATTAGCTTTAAACAAGATAAAGCCATATAAAACCTTCATATAAAGCCATATATATATATATATATATATATATATATATATATATATATATATATAGAATAGCGGCCATATGAAGTATAATTACTTGGGTAAAGATGCAACTTTTTCTCACATCTTCTGTACAAAACGTCCATTATGAAAGCTCCTACCAGCAACATGTGAACCATATTTCTCCAGATGGTAGGAGAGCTTAGTACTCTGCCCATCCTTAACAAGTATGTAGCCATAAATTTGTTGAGCATCAATTTCTTCAACATAATCTACTTCAAAGAATAAGAAAGCATTCATTATGACAATGTACTCTAAAGGTCATAAAAATACTTCCTAAAATTGATTATTCATATGTAAGAAACAATCAATATATAATCAGAACCAAGATTATACCCTCAAGGCCTAACTCAACCAATTTTAGGTAGCCACCTGGTATTAAAAGTTTACCCACCATTCTATGAGGCTCGATCAAATCTCTTTCAATGACATGTATGCGGCGACCAACCTACAAAAAATAATAAAGAAGCAAGGGAGATTAAGAGTGTTAAAATAACATATAATTTGAATAATATCCATGGTCAACGGGGCCTTTAATTATCTACAAATGAAAGTTAGACTATAAAAGAATTAGAACATATACTTTAAGACCAATTCTTATAGTAGCTAAAGAGAAAAATGACCATTTGCCACATATAACTCACAATGAAGAAAAGTATCATTAAGCTTTCCTAAATAAAAGTATCACATATTGTAAATTGGTTCATTAAGCATTTATGTGTTTGGTGTATGCTCATCCTAACAAAATCTTTGGGGAAAAACCATATTTCAGTACAATGAACAACATTTAGGAAATTTTGGGAACTCTAAAAGAAATGGCGAATAATAGAATATCACTAAGCATCTTATTCAAACAATTTTGGAAAGTTATGGGGCTATTTGGTTGCAGGATTTGAGTAGGATTTAAGCCTTATTTAACATAAATCTAGATGGTCTTTTTGGACAAGTTAAATCTGCTGCTTTTATAATCCCATTAAAGCCGCTTTCGCATGTCAAATCTAGATTTACTAAATCCTGTTGGTAGGAGGATTTATGAGATTTAGAGATGCAAAAGCGAGTGAAGGAGAGTGGGTACAAAGACGTCTCCCTTCTCTTTTTCAGGAAGCAACGAAGCAGATGGGGTACAAAGATGAGGGTTTCAAATGCCTAATCCTATCAATCCCTTCCTTTTCCGATTTATTATTTTTAGTTTAATTATTTTGATAATGATTAATTAATATATCATCTTACATTAATTATAATTTAATAAAATTATATATAATTGATATAGGCTTACTACTTGATGAACGATTAATAGATTTATAATTAATTGATATATTATATTATAATAATTATATTTTAATTAATTTAATTATGAATATTATTTATATATAAACAAACTAAATAGAAATTATTATTTAATTGATTTATTAGATATCATTAATCATAATCTCAACACATAAGCAAATTATTTATTTTATTATTTATTTAAAGGATATTTAAATAGGCTATGTTTATCACTATCATTTACTATTTTTTTCATTATGTTATTGTAACTTGTATTCGAATATCTATCAAATATTATTTATTCTAATTTTAATTTATGTGTAATTTAAATAATGTCATATACATTGCTTTTGTATTTTTAATTACTTGGCTTACATCTTCTTGACTTATTTATTTAATTATCCTTTTTTAATTTTATTTTGTGATAAAAAATACAACAAAAAATAACCTGATTATTTAAATATTAAATGAAATAACTAACATAAATCCTGATATAAGTAACCAAACAGTAGCATAATTTTTTAATTAGATTTAACGATCAGCATACCAAATAATTTTCTGAATTTAACTTTCCCAAAATTTATTAAATCCATATTTATTAGATTTACTAAATCCTACCTGAGTTGAATCTTATGTGCAACCAAGCAGCCCATATAGATGGTATGAGCGGACATCGAGAGGGTAAATATAAATCATGTGGCCATCTTAAGGTAACCTTTATGCTTAATAGCAGAAAAGCTACGAATCAACTTGATACTACTAATAGCATGACCTTATTTCTCTACCAACGGTTATGCAATCAACTCCTAAAGAAAAAAAATATTATTATGAATTTAACTATAGCTTCATTGAAAGCATTTTTGAAGGTCCTAGCTTGATTGTAGCTAAAACTATAAAGGATGTTTGGGCAAAGATTTAACAAATCCTATAAATCCAGGAAAAGTAAATTGTATGAGGATTAAAGCCTAAAAACTACTTAATAAAATAATTTTTTAATTGAGCTCATATGAAATAAGAGCTTTATTGAATGCTTGAGCTTGAGCTAGTAACTCATTAAGTTTAGCTTGTTAGCTCATAAATAAGTTGAGCTCAAGCTAACATAGCTCACAATATGCTCTTAATTCTAGTTCTACTCAGTATTGGATGAATTTTTATTTTTCCACACCTTGGTTGTCAGATCATCCTCTCTCTCTCTCTCTCTCTCTCTCTCTCTCTCTTCAAATTCATTTTCAATACTTATGCCTCCTCTATATACTTCTCGCTGATCATTCTTAATTAGTTTAAGCATTAAATCCTGCCAATTAGTCTCATGCACGCCAAGTTCACCCATGAATTCTAGAACTAACAAACTCTTGCATTGTATGCTTGTTATGCTCTCTTTACAACTGAACCTATAAATAACTTTTAACATATGATCCTCATAAATGTTTTTGAAGCAATAGATAAATCAAAGGAAATTCAAGCCATTCATACAATCCATCTGAAATTTTAAATGATATCTTAAGTTCGTCCTCTTATTTTTCTTGAATTTGGAGGTAACTATTCTTAAAATATATTTTTTTGAATAGTGGCTCTTGAGATTTGATTCAGTATATTATCAAGTTTAGATATAAGAAACTTATACTTGATGGTGGTCATGTTGATACCTTTATTGTTAATATGCATTCTCCTTGATCCATCCTTCTCATGTGTCAATAAAGCAGAGGAATCACAAGGGCAAAATGCTAAACAATTTTTCAATTTATTTCTTCAGCTCAGAATATTCAAATGTGTTTATCTTATAATATGGAGATTTGATAATTGTAAACTCAAGATAAAATTTATACCATATGCACATCACTTAATAGGCGAAGCTCATATACTAAATTATCAAGATATACATCTAAAAACTCTTTTGAAGGATCATACACTATTGTAATAATGTGATTCTCAATCAAATTACATGTGAACTCCTTCAAATGAAGAAAATGAAGGCTGGATGTATCAAAGAAATGCTTATACTCAACATTTTAAAAAGGGTATTTGGATCTTAAATGGGTGCAATGCATACTAGTTAATGTTAGGTTGGGACTCCCTAATAGATGAAATGCTTAAACTTAACATTTTAAAAGGGGAATTTAGATCTAAAATGGATGAGATGGCACAGTAGTTAATGTTATGTTATGACTCCCTAATACTACATAGTCCAATTCTAATGAATTGAATTTTGTGACATTTTTTTGGTTTGATGTGTAATGTTGGATGTCTAATGTGGGCTTATGTAGATGAGTTGTGTTAACCTTACTAGTTGATTTTATAAAATAAAGTTTGATAATATTACCATAAAATTTTGATATATAGGTATTTTATCTATCATAATAAATTACGTTCATATCAAATAATCAAAATCTCTCAAAGATTATATGGGTTATACCCATAAGATGTATATCATATCAGATATGGGCCTAGTAGGTCCCCATTTTTATAGACACCAAATATTTAATAGTGGCTGAATGGGATGTGTGGTTCACCCAGCTTACATGAAATGGCTATAGATGAGACTCTATCTTTAGGATTGCCTTTGTTAGTGGTTGCATGGAACCTAAATTTATAACACCACATCCATCAATTAATAACATACAACTTCTATCATTATATGCAATATACATGGTGAAGATATTTCTTCTTCTCTAGTCTTTTGATTCATATTTTCTTATAGATAAACATCTTATCATACTAATATAATGCTCAGATATAGCTCTGTAATCATCATCAGCTACTAATGTCTCATCAATAATATATGCTATACTCTCATCCTCCAAATTATATACTTTTTAAGAATAATTAGATGTTGGCTTTCATTGATGTTGCATATGTTTTTTTCTCAAATCATGTGAATCAAATGTTGTTCTTATTATTTTTAAAGGTTGATTGAGTAATGAACTTAGCTTTATGGATAATAACTTGTGGAGGATTAGGTTTTCGACGGAACCTTTGGGTAAAATTGGAGGTGGATTACAGTCTAGAATTAGTGATGTGTGAGAACTTCATTTAATTATCACTAAAGAGTGCATAGTGGAATGCATCCTCAAAGATTTAAGGATCTCATTACTCTATTACATTTGTTGATTTAAATTTTGTGACCTATGACAAATCTACTAGCAAGTTATCAATCATTATCATTGTACTATGTTTTTGAATCCTCAAAGGCTTTCAAGCATTTAGTGACTAGTATATTTTCTTGTTTAAGAGTCATCTACTATCTATAATGCTTTCTGTTATAATTCCTTGAACAATACTTAGATCTTACTATTTCCTTAATTTATGCATAAGTGAGAATTACTCTACTTAATCTTTCATTTTTTTTCCAAATTAGACCATTAGAATTTTGCATGGCCCACAAGTTTTATTTTGGCAAAAGCCACTTTTTTAAATCATACATTTGATAAAAATAAAAAATCAATCATTTAGCTATGTCACTCAAGGAATTTATTAGGACCAAGGGCCATCAAATGTTGGAGCTTTTACCTTGAATTTTTTAGTTGAGTCATTAAAATTAACCCCATTCATTATCTAATATTTCTGAACTAAAATATTTTTTGTTGGGTTTTAAAATGGTGGTTTCCCTTATGAACATTCCTAATTAGGATAGGTTGTCACCTAAGATTTAGTTAGTTGATCTAGGATGGTTTGCATTTATTATTATTTTTTCAATAAATTTTAAGATTGTTTTGGTCTAACTTCATGCTTATTTTGTCCAGGTATTAACTTCTTCTACACCCTTAGGTAACCCCTTAATTTGCTCCATATTAGTTGACTTAGGTGGCATGCTATGTTAATGAGTTTATGGCGTACAAATAATGTAATTGTGCATGCATATAATTGAATTAATTATGCCTGATATTATGAGATGCTTAAAATAATACAAAATGACATAAAATTTAAAAACACACAAAAATTAGGCTTACCCAACATTATAAGAAATAAACCTAAATAGTTAGCACAAATAACATATTTATGTAGAAATCAATTTAGTTTTATATTTTGATTAGTTTTAAAGATGAAAGACACCAATTTTGAAAAACTCACTAACTCACTAAAGTTGATGCCATTTAAGTAATATTTAATGGTGCTATGGTAATTGGTAGGTCAAATTTATAGATCTAACTAATGAGGAATGATATGCTTTCATAGAATTTTCCTTAGAGAATGAAAATATATTATCAAAATTGAAGATATACCACATTAAAAAAATTATTACTTAATGAAAGGAGGCTTAGGGTATGAACTCATAATGGAGGTGTAATATGATTTAATAGGCTTCAAAAGATGTTATTTAAGATGTACAAGTAATGATCTAGGATTTAAGGAGTTGATCTCAAGGAATACTCAATTAGATAAAAGATCAAGTAGGGAGAAGGTCCTAACTTGAGATCCCTTAGATCTATCTTTGAGTTTTAAGTGTAGCAGATCTATGCAACTCAAATACCAAGCAACACAATAATTTTAACTGTGTATCTAGATATGATTTGAGAGTTTTCATGAGTTTTAGAGGTCTTTAAATTTTTTAAGGTTTTATAGCAAGACTAAGTCATGGAAATTGCAAAAGCTAGCCCAATCTAAGTACAAGATCTTCGTGGATGGGTTTTGGACTATAAGAATTCTAAAAACACTTGTAAGATGTAGAAGAATATCTCTAGATCAAATTTAAGACTTTTCATGATTTTTCAAGCAGTTTAGGCTATCCAAATGTTCAGAGTACCAAAATAAGGTCTTAGGACTGTAAGTGAACTAAGCATTCAACAAGCAACATGTAACTCAACTTGATAAGAGCTCATTTATTATCGTTAAATTAACTAAACAAATAAGCTTGAATATTTTATAAATACTTGATTGTTTAAAGAATGATCTTGAATAATCTATTACTCGATTAATTTATATTTATGAATAATATCATTTAAAGCTCTTGAATAAGCTCGTAAATATGCTCAAATGAGGCTTGAATTAAAAGATTAAGGCTGATTTAAAGTTCAATTGAGGCTTGAATTAAAGATTGATTAATGCTCAATTTAATACTTAATTAAGGCTCAATATGAAGCTTGATAAAATATTTATTAATATTTAGTGAATTAAATAATTGATTAAATGTTTCTTAAAATAAAAAAGTAACTCTTTGTGAAATAAATTAAAATTTCAATAATAATTTAATTTAATGTAACATCTTTTATTCAGATATTAATAAATTTTACTTCTTACTAAAAATCTCCCAAAAAAAACTATAAATTTAGAACCCACTCACTTATAAGGCTCATTTAATGAGTTGATGAGATGCTCAATCAATAAACAAGTTAATAAGCTCATTTATAAGTTTTAAATGGTTCATTTCTAATTGGCTTGTTAATTCTCAAATTGAGTTGCTTATATAAAGCTAAAAGAGAATGGCTTGTTAACTTGAAAATGAATGCAATTTTCACCATAGTTTTGCATAATTTTCCCTTATAAGTTGAAATTTCAAATTGCAATGGAATTTAATTCTTTTTCCTTAAATTTTTGTACATAAGTCTATAAGATTAAAACAAAAAATCTTACAAAATAAATTTGCAATATATAAAAAATATTCAAATCTTATGTAAATATTCTAATTTATTTTATTCATCATGCTCCAATTAGCTATCTCAAAAGGTTTCTATGTTGTATAATGAGTCAATAGTGCAATGATAATGTTGAGCAAAGATGTAACATGGGACATGCCATAATGGGATGCTTGAGAGTCATATGAATTGTGGCAAAATGTATGCGGTGACATGGTGGAAAGAGTGTGCGTTGTGATGGGGATGATCTTGCTCAAGAAAGCATGGTGATGGGCCTCTGTTGGAGTGGCTTTGGTGATTTGACCTATTGAGGATTTGATTTTAGTGGTTTACTTCAATATCATCCTTATATTTGATTTTGATAAAGACCATCATCTTTATTACCTTAGGTTGGTTTTAAACAAACTTTGGGAATAGATGTAATCCTTTAAATTCAAAATATTTATATTTCTTGTATTTAGCTTTGCAATATTTTAAAAATAAATCTTCTTTAAAAGAGTAATTGACTAAATTTAAAATTAGTTATTATTGATAACAACAACAAGCCTTTATCCCACTATGTGGGTTGGTGAGAAGAATCCTTCTTCTCCATTGTGTCTTATTAAGTATCAAATTGTCATTTAATTTTAATAAAATAAGGTCATTTTTATACTTCTTAATCAAGTATTTTTAGGTCTATCTCTACCTTCCTTAACATACCTAAGTTTAATGTATCTATTCTCCTAACTAGATGATCAGCTCTCTCTAATCTTATATTTTGTGCTACACCTTGTATATATTCCATTTTGCATTTTGTCTTTAAGTGTAAAGCCACTCATCAATCTAAGCATCATCATCTTTGCAACACTTAATTTTCTCTTTTTTCGCCAACATTCTGCTATAAAGTATTATAGGTGTCACCAATATCTAATAAAATTTCCCTTCTAAGTGATATTTTCTATAACACAATAGGCTTGATGCATTTCTCCATTTCAACCATCCAAGTTGAATTCTACTAATAACAACCCCATCTATTTCACCATCACTATGAACAATAAATCGAGATATCTAAAACATTCACTTGTTTTAATCACTTGGTCATCCATTATCACAACCTCGCCACTAGATTTCATCTACTCATACTAAAGCCTTTAGACTCTAAGGTTGACCTCCATAATTCAAGTTTCTCTTGAACTCCCTCTCTAGTCTTATAAACAAGAAGAATATCAATAGCAAAAATTATACACCAAGGTACATCCTCTTGTAAATGTCTAGTAACAACATCCATAACTAAAGAAAAAACATATGGGCTTAAAGCCAAACCTTAATGTAATCCAACAGGAATAGGAAAAATACTTGTTAATCCTCCTTGTGTTTGAACACAAGTGATAGTTCAAATATACATATCCTTAATGACTTGAATATAAGAAATATTAATACTTTTCTTTTCTAAAACTCTCAAGCACATCTCTTATAAATTTATCATATGCTTTTCTAAATCAATAAATATCATACATAGATCCTCCTTACTCTCCTCATACTTCTTTATCAAACCTCTCAACAAATGTATAACATCTATAGTAGGCCAACCATGCATGAAACCAAATTGATTTTGACAAACTTTTGTATCACACTATAATCCATACTCAATTAGTCTCTCCCATAATTTAATGTATGACACATTATCTTAATTCATCTATATTTTGCATAGTCTTGGGCAACACCTTTATTCTTAAAAGTAAAACCAAAAAATTTTTCTCCACTCACCTAGCATTTTTTAATTTTGAAAATGATATTAAAAGAATTAGTAAGCTAAGAAATTTCTTAATCTTTTAAATATTGCCAAACTTCTATTAGAATATTATTAGGTTCTACTACTTTTCGACATTTTATTTTCTTTAAAGCCTCTTTAACTTCAATTTTACTAATAGATGATAAAAATAAAATCTCTATTAACATTTAGGGTACTAAGGTCACTGAAGTCAATCATACTCTCACAACCTTCATTAGAAAGTTTAGGAAAATATCTAATCCACCTATGTCAAATTTTCTTTTTTAAGAAATACACTTTTTGATATTTACTTTTAATGCATTTCACTTGAACTAAATATTTATTTCTCCTATCTCTTTACTTTGCACACTTATACATAAATCTTTCACTCTCTTTAGTATCTAATCCACTATATTGATCACTAAATACTAACTTATTGACATAATATATTATTTTCTTAAAATTATTATGGGCCACTCTATATCTTCTCAATTCTTTGAAGTTTTACATCTAAATCAATTTTTATAATAAATTTTTTTTTTTAATATATTTTTTGTACATTTTAACTCCACTACCAACTCTTTTATTAATATGAGCATTTTTATTTTTCAAACATATTTTTACAACTTGCTTAATCGCACTCACCCCTCATTAAAATTAGTTACTAATAAAACTCATTAAGAATTAAATTATTATCATATTTATATAATAAAATTATGGCTCATTAGCATGAGGAAAAAAATTCATATATGAAATTAGAGTGATAATTTTAAGATTAAGTTACTTAAAATTAAATTTCATACTTCAACTTTCAAATATTGAAAAATTTCAATTTCAAAATTATGATTAATTTTAAATAAATCATAAACATATGAATAATTAACTTTTTAAATTGTTTTTTTAACATCTAAAATTTTATATATATTAGAACATATATTAATATATAAAAATTATAATTTTAATTAAATATAGTTTTCATAACATTAATAATACATGTATATATAATATAAGTTCCTTTTAAATAATAACTTTTCACATATTAAAATTAATTTTTTTTTTAAAATTTTATTCCAATTTTTAAATAGAGAATTTTGGATATTTGGAATGGATTATCATATAATAATTTAAAAGTTTATCACACACACATACATGTGTGTGCCATGTAAACCTTCACCAAAGCATGCCTATGCAAAATTTCTTTGATATATAATTCATGTAAATATCTCTAACAGTTGTAAGAATTGAAACATGCAAAGTTTACACATTTGTTCATCTTCACCCCACTTCTTTAGTCTCTAAAATTATGCAAAGTTTACACACATGCAAAGTATAAGCTCATTTTCACCTATAAATATGAGAAAAACTTGACTCTTCTTATATAAGAAAGATTTTGTGAGAGTAAGATTAGTGATTTAGTGAAAAAAAGAGAGATTCAATGTTTTTGTTGCTGAAAGAAAGAAGAATAATTAGAGAGAAATGAAGCTTTGCAGAGAGAAAGTTTGGAAAAAATTTCAAAATTGAAAGAAGGGGCATTTACATGCATAGCACAAAAAATTTATATATTTATATATCTAATATATAAACTTTTATATTTACATAAAAAGCACCCAAATGTTTAATATTTCATCAAAATAGCACCATCATTAAAGTTTTAAAGTGAAATGCACATTTTCATGTATAGAAAAAGTGTTATATTTATAAATATCAAACTTTAGGTGTTAAATATGTAAATGCATAAAAATAGTGAGCTATATATATATATATATATATATATATATATATATATATATATATATATATATATATATATATATATATAAATTTTTCTAAAACAAATTTAAGGATTCATAATCCAACTTTTATTCAGAAAATTCTTTTTGATCATAAAACATTACTAGGTACAATATTTGTTAAGATTATTTTTATTAATATTAATACAAGTTATGCTAATAATTTTGATTTTTTATTTATGATATATATATATATATATTTCTCTTGTCCAAAATTTGTTTATGCTTGATAATTTAGAGGTTATAATAAATTATTAATTGAAAATATAAAAATCAAGATTATCATAAAATTATTTCTTTGATACTCCTAAAAATATATATTTTTTAAATTTTTCATAAAAATATTATTTCAAGGTATATATAAAAATATATTTAAATAAGCTTAAGAATTTATATACTCTATATTCTTAAAATAAAGTAGCAAATCATTGTCAAGTTGGGTCTTGCATCCTATGCATAAAATTTTGATAAACTTGCCATATAATATTAGTTATACATGCAAAAATAAAAATTTTATATACACATAAATATATGTATAAGCTATTATTTTATAGAAGCATATGTAAAATCATGATAATCATTTATTTATCTAGTTTTCTATAATGATTTTGGTGCAACATAAAATTCATCTTATCAAATATAAATTTTACATTAAATCATATATATATATATATATATATATATATATATATATATATATATATATATATATATATATATACACACACATATATATTAAATTTGTAAAATTTTGTCAATCTCTATGTTGTTTCTTTTGACGATGTTAATTGGCGGTAAAAAATGAATTTATAATATAAACTTTAAATTATGATGCATAAATAATAAGTGGTTATGGAAGAAAGATAAAGTGTTTAAAAGACAAAATGCTTGAGTGTATATGTATTTCTTAGTATAATTGATAATATAAAAATGATCTATTATGAAAAATCTCTCTAAGAGAATAAAATGACATATCTAATAGTATTGATAATAAAATAATTATACAACTATTTTAACAAATGAAAACAGGAAGGTAGAAATTATAAATAATGTTCTTTAATTGTATTTTTTGTTAGCATATATTTATTATTTTTATATTAAATCTCTAACAAAAAAACTATAAATGTCAGTAATAAGCTTCGATGAAAAATATTGAATGCTTTTTTATATTATTAGTTTGTGCCCTCACAAAAAAAGAAGCTCTTGAATATAAGTAAAAAAAGTTTTATTATTGTGTACTCTTAATATCACATTAAACTGTATTAATGCATCATATTTATATTTGTTTGAACTCTTTGAAGATTATAAATTTTATGTATGTTGTGTAATAAAATATGTATGTTTGAAATGTCGATACAACCAAATTTTGTGAGAGGATTATGAAAAGAATCATAATTAATAATTATTTTGTACTTATTTAATGGGTTATGACAAGAGAAGCTCTACATTAATTTGAAGAGTGCCACATTTTCTTGGATTTTATAATTATCACTTCTAAACATAGACTTGATCAGACTAATAATGTCATATATTTTCATGGCATGGCAATATTTTACAAAAGATTAATTATACACTTCAATATTACAATTACTTTACTTACTAATATCTTAAAGAAAGAAACTTTTAAGTGGATCATTAGTGTTCAAGGGGCTTTTGATGAAATAAGTCCTTATGACCAATTCTCTTATTCTAAGTTTATATAATTTCTTTAAAGGATTTGAGGTAGTGATGCCTCAAGAAATGGAATTAAGAAAGTATTGAGTCAAAAAACCATCTATGTCAAGAGTTTTTTAGAAGATTCATATCCGTAAGATGTAATTAACTATGGGTTTGCTCCTATAGGGAACTTATGAACGACTTAAAATAAACCTTATCTTACTTCATCCATTATAAGGTAGAGGAAAAATCTTTACACACTTAGACATATTATTTAAGATTCCTTTTTAGATGATTAAGTTCATCATAGAATGGTATTTCTATCTTTTGAACAAGTATATCATTCTTTGATGTCAGACTCGATCATTTTAATATGTACCTCTTAAGATTTGTGTGACATCCTCATCACAATTTTTAAACACTATAATAGTGAAACTATATTACTAATATTATAGTATTTGATAGAGATTAAGTTTATATATTATTTTTTAAAAATACTATGAAAATAATAACCTTTCAACCTTCAAATAAATGATCAAATAAAAATAATCAACATGCCACTAGAGAATCTATTAAAATATTTATAGAAAATATTATTAAAAATTAGAATTTGTAGTTAGCTTTTTTAGAATATATCTATAATAGTATTGTTTCAAAATAATAAAATAATCATTTAAGATAGTATATGATATGAATTACAAAAGACTATTTATATGGTTGATAATCCTACACTTATATTTTTAGCCTTTGTATTTAATTTTCTAATGACTTTATTAACGTACATTAGAAAATAAAGAAGTAAACAAAATAATATCAAATATAATGACTTTGTGAACAAAAATAAATATATAAACTAATATAAAGAAGGTGATTATGTGATGATTTATATTAGATTTGAAAGACATATTTGCAAATTAAAAAAAATTTATCAAAAGGTGCATGACCATTTTAAATTCTTAGAGAATTAAGACTTAATACATATTTTCTGAATTACCACATGACATGCATATAAGTCTTATATTATTAATATTAAAAATATACTATTCTTTAAGAAAACTATCTTACATAAAAAATTAGAGACTAACCCTTTTGTAGATCAGGAGAGCAACTAAGTGTTGGTGGATATTCAAGCTGACATCCTAGAAGTTGTGTGTATATTGACAAATGAAGCACCATATGATGATAGTGAAGAAAACATGTTTTTAGTAAGATAGAAAGATAAACAACTTAATGATGATACATAGCTTATAAGGACTGATTTGAAGAAGATGACCCTTGTTCTTATGAAAGACTATTTAGAGTTCAACTTTTTAAAGAAGAGTTTTTTAAAGGTTAGAAGAAATGGTATCGCACAAGAAACTTTTGGATCAATTATAAAAGCATAATGGAAACTAAAAATTGGAATATTTACTTAAGATTTAAATATTTTTATGTTGTAATTTTATTTTATATTATGTGTTGATATTTATGGACTTATTTCTAAAAATTTGAAATTTAAAATTTCATTAGAATTTGAATTTTTAAATTAAATTGGAATATTATGTATAATTATAAGATAAATGATTAATTACATGTAATTATTCAATTAATAAATTTATATGTTTTGCCAAACTATTAGGGGAATTATTTATCCCCTTCAATTCAAAACTAATACCAATTCCTTATTATTCTAAAAGATATTTGTATGGACATTCATTTGATTGATTGATGAATAAATGATTGATTGATGTTTTGAAGAAAAATTTGGATTTTATTCCAAACAACTAGAAGCCTCGTTGCCACACATTGAAAAGGGTTGGTGATTTATTTCAATCTATTGCATTGGAGAGTGATATAATTAAATTTATTTTATACACCATAAAATCATAAAAAATATCCTCCCTATACATCTCCACATAATTTTCCCTCTCTTTATCCGCAAAAATCTAAGAAATTTCCACATATGGGTTGTCTAATGTAGCACATCATGTGGATTAAAAAGATAAAGCAAAGCTCCAATTATAAAAGCCCAATCAAGTATTCAAGAAAAAGCCTAGTCAAGGCCCATCATAAGAGCCCAATGAAACATACATAATAAAATTTTTAATATCATTATTTAAATATCAAATTTAGATTCTATAAGTTATAATTTTTTTTCACTTTAAGAATAAGTATAGACTGGTCATTACTAAAATAATGGAAAATAAATTAAAATAATGAATTTGGTAGGCACCTTCCTCTATTAATGACCACCCACCCATTTTTGCATCAAAATATTTATCTTCTTCTCTTGAATGATGATCATTACAATCCCTATAAATAAGGGCAATATTAATTCTTTTAGCTTTAAAATGATAAAATTTCTTTACAAAAGTTCTTTCTCTTCATGTTAGTGTTTGGTGGCCTAACTTGACCTTTTGTTGGTGGAATTGATTGATTATTAGCCTTATGAGTGCTCACTAATCCTCACAAAATTTCTCCTTAATATCTCCCATAACCTAAATTAAGTGGGCAGCTACGTAGTCTTTTTTTCACATTCTAATGCCTTAAATCTCACCAAACTCCTCCAAATACTCTAAAACATAAATACACATCTTAAACTCATCATCCACCATCATTTTATTTCATTTGGACAATCTTATGATATTCATCAATATAAATAATTCAAATCAATCCAAACAACCTAGTTTTGATCTTCTCTTCACTAAACAACTTAAAAGACCTCATCTTTCTACCATCAAATTCATATCATAAGTTAATATTTTAAGATAATGATAAATAATAATTTCTAGATATTTACATCATTTAAAAATTATTTTCTAAAGTGATCTTCCAAATTAGCACAATCTAGCTTAGTCTTCTCCACTAAATCTATCTATGCCCATCATCTCTCCGCCAAAAACATTTAATCATTCTTAAAGACATTGAACTAAAACCCTACATCTATTTTCATCCATTAAACCCACTAAAAATGTTCCCCGCCATCATCATTATCGAACAATGCTTGAAAAAATAGGACCTTAGCTTATTTCTTTGAGTAATTGGACAACCTAAATCACTTGAAAATTAATGAAATATTCTAAATTGATCAAGAAACATTCTCCCAACACCTACAAGTGTTCCCACAACTTTCCCTTCTTCCTAAACCCATCTACCAAAGAAAATAACCAACTAATGGCTAGATTCTAGATTGGGTTCCTATATGATCTAATCTTCTTGAAATACAAAAAAATAATAAAATAAAAATATAAATACTTTCAAATCATATATAGACATATCAACTTAAATTTTTTATGTGTTATTGAGTCCTAGAGTTTCCTTGATTCTCCACACCTAAAACCTAAAGATAGATCTAAGGGGGCTTAAGTTGGGACCTCCACCCTACTTAGCCAACCATCGAAGTAAGTATTCCTTGAGAGCTATCTAGCCCATTGCTTGCAAACATTTAATATTTTTTTAACCCCATAAAACATATTACACCCCCATTATGAGACCAACCCCTAGGCATCCACCAACACCTTCCTTCTCTAGAAAAATCCACCAATCCATTAACACTGCTCTCTAGTCATTATCAATCAATGCATCCCTAGCATGAAAATTAAGGCATGCTGCCTCTTGCACATAGTTCGAGCTGATTGTCCTTTTTCAAGAAGTCCAAGTTAATCTCCATCGTTCTATATCAAACTAAAAAAGAACCTCCATTAACCATCCTCCGATAATGGCGCAAAAATTTAGTACAACCAATTTCCATCCTAGATAGCATTTATCCTTTTGGTAAAATCTTAAGGGATTCCTCTTAGAGGAGCTAATCAACACTGAACAACTATTCAAAATCACTTTTATGTTTTTATTTTTATATTGTTATTATTATTATTATTATTATTATTATTATTATTACTTTATTATTTTATTATTGGCATATAATTTTTTATTTATTTTTCTCATAGAAATTAATTAGAATTTATAAAAAAATTTAAAAAAAATTATTCTATATAATAGTGGCGGTCGTTGTCAAAGATGGTTGAAGGTGGTCACCATTGGCAAGGATATTGTCACCAATGGTTGTTGGTAGTCTGATGTCACAGGTGTATTTATAATAGTGGTAGTTGTTTTAAAAATACTTAAATTAACTAAATATTATTTTGAATGTTTTTAAAATTAACTTGATTTTTTTAGAAAATTAATTAGAAAATACTACAAATAAATATTTTTTTAAAATAAAGTTGATGCAAAGAATATATCTTTTAAATTCAAATTTATGTTGGTTAAATCTTGAAAATTATTTGATTTGATAGTTGTTAAGTTTTATTAAGTTCAAAAAATTGCCAAGCTAGTTTATTTCATTTAATAATTTATATAATTATTATAATTTATTATATGAACTTAATATAAATTAATCATAATTAAATTATTAAATCATAATTTACATAAGATAATATCTTAATTAATCATTATTAGTAATTTATTAAGTTAAGTAAAAACAACTTTTTTAGTCAATTAAACAAAATAATGTCAATTAACTTAATTGATATTTATTAATGTTGTTTTAATTTTGTAAATTAATATATTTTATGTAACTTTTAGATTTAATGTTAACAATTTTATCTAATATAATTACACTTCTGAGCTAAATAAAAAACTAACACTAATTCAATTATATATATCATAATCACATTTTAATTAATCATTAATCAATAATTTATGAAAATAATTAAGTATAATAATTTCTATTTAATCAAATTAATTTATAATTATATTAATTTTTTTAACTTCATATTTTTAGTTGATAAAAATTATTTACTAAAATTAATTTTTATAAACTTACTAGAATACATGAATTCCAAAATTGCAATAAAAAAGAAGTGAGAAAGTCATAATGGGAACTCACTAGCTAAGGATCGATGAGTGATAATTCTTTTTGTTCATAAGTCTATTGAATACACCAATTAGAAGATGGCAAATTTTTTAAAATAATTTTTGTTTAAAACATAATTAGTAATTTAATTATCTTAAAAAAAATTTAGATATAGGTATATCGTCCATTTAATGGGCGACTTGCTTGCCATGTCTAATTTGGCTACAGTCACTTTAAGTGCTAATCTTGACACTTATAATCTTATGGAAGTCACTTAAATGGACAAATTACATGTAACTATTTTTTTAAAGTATTTTTCCAACTTGGTTGGATTTAGGTTCCACAATTATCTGCCATTGGAGCTACTCCAACCTTTCGATACTTTTATAAAGCCTCTCATTCCCCGATCAATATTTTATTAAATTCTTAATATTTTATCTCAAATTGCATAAATATATGAATTTATTAATTTAATTTATTTTGATGAAAATTTTATAAATAGGCATATTTTTAAACATATTTTTATGCTATATTTTACAAGTATTTGATTAATTAGTCAAAAAATATAGTTTAAATGGCTTTTTATTTAATTTTAGATTTATTTATATATAAATTGGAGTTAGTCATCCCTAAATATATTGAATATATTGAATTTTGAAAAACCTTATGTTTGAATGATAAATGTTGGATTTATCCTATGGATAATGATAAGATCAAAAACTTATCCACATGAATAAAGATAAATATTAATATTTAGTCAAATATCTTAAATGATGGACATAATATCTTGATCATTAGTATATAAAGAGATCTATATACATACATAAATATGTATAAATCAAGGGAAAAATTTACTTCAAATTGCATGGATAATCATCTCTGAAGCTTAAGGGTATAAGGGGTGGAATTATATAAGTGACTCTTACAGTCATTTATTATCAAGTAAACTTTTAAAGATATATATGTATGTGAGGTTAAGGAAATTCTTGAGAATAGTTTAGGTAGTTTTACACTTTTCACAATGTCATTATTTTTCAAGAAAAAAAAATTTCATCTCAAACAAATTTGAAAATAAATAAAAAGTCATTTAAACTATATTTATTTACTAACTAATCAAATACTTGTAAAATATAGCATAAAAATATGAGCAGATCATTAAAAACATGCATATTTAAAAAAAATTTATCAAAATAAAATAAATTAACAAATTCATATATTTATGCAATTTAAGATAAAATATTAAGAATTTAATAAAATATTGATCGGGAGAATAAGAGGCTTTATATAAGCATCAGAAGGTTGGAGTAGCTCAAATGATAGATAATAATGAAACCTAAATCTAACCAAGTTGACATAATACTTTATAAAAATGGTTACATGTAAGTTACTTTTCGACTATGTAATTTCAGTCATTCAAACAAGCGACTAGATTAAGCACTTAAGCGTAACTAGCACATCAATTGACGTGTAGCAAGTAAGCCCATTAAATGGGCGACTATGCCTATATCTAAATTTTTTTAAGATACTTAAATTACTAATTACATTTTAAATAATACTTATTTAAAAAAATTTCCTTATAGGATTTAGTAAATCTAGAATATATAATAAAATGGTTAAATGGGACTTTTAAGTTTTTAATCATTTATATTTTTGGCATTACCATAAGCCCCTCATAAATCATATTAATGTTGTGAATTATTAATTTCAAAATGTTTTCCCTTCATAAAATTTAAATCATAAATAGGTCAAATAATTTATTAAGACTGGATAAAATTTAGGAGCTATCATGTCAAATAGTTTTTAGATTTTAATTCATTTTCTATTTCTTAAGTTTGGGCTTACATATTTACTAAATCCAACTTAAAATCAAATTATCCTTAAATAAGTCTATTCAATCAAATCAATCTTTTTATATTATCAATTCCACAACATAGCGGTGCTAATTTATTGTGTGATAATCTTAAGATTTATAAAATTCTTCAAGCAAATTAAATTTAAACTATTCAAGCAAATTATGCCTATATTGGTACTTGAGTTGTATAAATCCTTTTAGGAGGGAAAGCCAATTTTTTCTTAGTGAATGATACTATCTATCACAAAAGTGTATTGTTATCAAGTTCTTCTATAAAGCTTTTGGCTAAATTATCTCTTTATTGGCATGTGATAGCTATATATTTAAATTATGTAAGCTTTGTTGTTGAATGTTGAATTATATATCACATGACTTAAACCCAAAACTTTGGAGAATTAATGTAGTCATTTAACCAATAAGTTACATGTTCTTTTATGACTCTTTGGTTAAGAATGTTAATATCCTTTGAAGTTGTGGCATTTAATTGATAAAGGTATGGTTTAAATATACCCAATTATACTTCTTTTTGTATATAGGTCTTCTTTTAGTTGAAATAGCATAGTTTTATAATTTTAAGTTAGTTCTTTTAAACCTTAGAGAGTGATTGATTGTACTTACTATCGATGAATTGATATTATCTTGTATGGTCAGCTCTGTCTAACATGTGCGTCGGTCTATTGCTTTAAAACACCACTGCTCTCAAGAATTCTCTAGGCTCGAGATGCTACTCAGGGCAAGCTCAAAAGCAACTCTAGAGGACTTTCTCCTAAGTCTCTTCAAGAGATGTTGTCATAAAAAATATATATATTCATATCCGATTACTAGCACCTACAAAATTAATTTACAATGTATTATGATTTGCACTAAACTTAATAATTTTATGATGTTTTTTCTTACAAGTTTCACTACAATGCAATGGCATTTTGACATATGTCCAAGGAGGGTGTCTAATTTTTTTCTTATTTATTATGTGTTAAGACATGTGGCTTAAAAGTTTCACAATCCATTCATTAATTGATTGCAAGAAGCATTGACTCAAAATATATTTCACATTTTTTTATCTACATAACCATGACATGTGAGAACTACTCACAAGTTCAATGTCATAATCTTATAAGTCTTGCTTTAAATATATTTTCCTCTATATTCACTTATTTTATTTTGGCTTTAGTCCCAACTTCTTAGTTTCCCTTGGAAATTTGCTTCTGAGTTAGCATACTCTTGGGCATATGCTTAGAGCCTAAACTTCCTATCAAGAGCATATCAATCCCCTCCTTTTTAGAGCATATATCACATTTTATTATTACCACCTTGCTAATTGTAATAGAGGAATAAATGATTTATCATCAAAAAATTCATCTAATAAAACATGAATCTTAATGTAACTTAAGAGTTTGAAACTTTTGAAAATAAATTGAAGATTATACATAAACTAATTTCAATAAATTTATAATCAAAATGAATTTTTAAATAAGATAGACCTAAAACTAGTTCAAAAGGTCTAACCTGAGTCTCAATAAGCTCAAATCAAGCACTTAAAGATGATTTCTAAATATATAATGTTATATTCAAATTAAGCGACTCGATGAGAAGAATCTAATAAGCCTAAAATTATTAAATTTCAAGATCATTGAAGAATTAAATGCTGAAAAATAAATTATAATTAATGGATTTAATATGGACCAATCGATTATGTGTTCTAAAATTTTAACTAAATTTATCAAAATATTCCTCCTAAATTTATAAAAATAAAACCTCATTTATAATATAAGGTTGAAAGGAGCTAACAGTTAAATTTAAAGTTTGAAATTGGCTAATACTAACAATCATTGCAGACCACCACTAATTATTACTGTAGTCCGACCACCATAAAATAGTTATCGTAACTTTGTAATTAATGAGTTTTTGTTGCTTAACTTTGATACAAGAGAAGAATGAACAATTATATGGGAGGCAAACTCCTTCAAGCACTAAGTACATCTTTATTAACCTTGAATGTTATTATTATTATAATTAATATTATTATTATTATTATTATAATATTGTTTTTATTGATGGAAATAGTGAGCATATTAAATTTTTTTTTTTACTGTAAGTTGGAGAAAAATCGTGAACTACTCAACTTAACTGTTCACTTTTAAAAAAAATGAAAAAATAGAAAGGGAACCACAACAAGCCACGAAAAAAAAACATGACAATGCTAATCTAATTCTGCCCATAGAAGAACCATACTTCAATGAAGAAAATCAAAAAGAGAAAGCAAAAGGTTTGAGAAAAAGAACCTCACCTTTCCGGTGTGGCGAGTCGGATCTAGCAACGGCTCCTACGATGACATCGGCCAGCATAATCTTGCATTGGCTATCATCCACGAATTTTGGCCCTCTGGGTTTATTCCTCAATTCCTGAGGATTAAAAGAAACCCTAAGAGAGGCGATGATGCCTCCTAAGATACACTGGAGCAGCACCATTCTCATTGATGAAGCCTCTTACTCTTCTTTTTTTGCTTTCCGTTTCTCTAATTTATAACTTGGGAAAAATTTAATAAAAGAACAAATTAATAATGGTAATTAGCAAAGGTGGTAGAATTGAGAAAATTTTAAGATGGAGTGATTTTCGTCGGTTCAGGTGGTCTTTATAAGAAGAAAACTCCCTCAATAGGATGTTTTTTCCTACGTGCCCATCTACTTGTACATCATGCAGGCGAAAAATGTCTTTTATGATAGCATTTTCTGCTTATGTCCGATAAGTTGATGGGAAAGGTGGTTTTTTGGCAGAATGCCATGTCTTTAAGCTAATTAATATGTGCCTCGTAGGTGGGGACGGAGGGTTCTTTTTGCAAAATTTTATGTTGCATTTTGTGGTAAGCTAATTATTATGTGGAGAATGGTAGACTTTTTTTTTGCAAAAATTGGTACTTCATTTTCTTCATTGGATGGTAAGTTAATTATTTAGTTTTGTAGAATGACAAATTATAATCAATTAGTTTTCAATACTATTAATTAACAATTCATGGTTTTAATTAGTAATCACTAAACACTATGTCAACTCTATAAAAGGTGACAAGTCTCTTCCTAGCATCATCAAAAAAAAGGAAATTTTCATAAGAGAACGAAGTTTTATGAGATTGTGTGGAAGAGAACATTTTGAGAGGAGCTCTTATAGAAATTTGTAGGTTAGTCTTTTCTTTTTTAGCATTAGTTTTTTTTAGTATTTGATTTGCATTTATTATTTATATGTCATTGAAAATTTCATTAGTTCAAGCACAAATCTAGATGTATGTGTGATTGAAATCTTTTAAATTTTATTTCGGCCATCATATAGATAATATAAGTACATTGATGGGATCAGAAAATATATAATCTTCAGTCCAGACTAGCCTAGATCAAGCATTTAAAATATAACTAAAAATTTTAAAATATTATTTAGATTCCTAAATAGCTTCCAAAAATGACATGTTTATAGTCAAATTGAGTGTCTTGATGAGATGAATTTAACGAACTTAAGATCTCTTAATTCTAACTTTATTTTGGCATTCAAATACCTAAAATATATCTTATAAGCAATATTATCATTTTAAATCGTTCGATGGAGTGATTCAGATTTTGCCTATATTTACAAAGAATGCCACTCTTAAAATCTATAAATAACCTCTTATTCATCAAATAAAAAGATCAAAGTTAGAGAAGGATAGAGCTTTGATGCTTGAAAAATTGTGGAACACAATCGGACCACTATCTAGCCAATTAGTGGATCATTACCATTTTCCCGCGGTCACTACCATTGCTAGATCGCTCCTACCCATCACCGCCGGACCACCATCGTCAAATCACCGTGGGCTATCACTATCAGTCTCCACCACCTGATAATTGATAGATCATCATGTCGATGTCTTTTTTGCCATACCACGCTAGCTCACCTGGCCATCATCATTGATTCTTTGCCGACTACCATTATTGGACCACCACTCAACCAACATCATTGGATCGCCATTGGTTTCCATCACCAAATAGCTTTTAGTTTACTGGCACCTACCTAGCTTAAACAGCCATCGATCATTACTATCCCTACGCTTTCACCACTTTCGACCATTGTCGAACTTGTTGGCCATGTCATCGAAACAACAGGACCACCTTGCCATAATCACTCCTTCGTAGGGTTGTCGCCTCCCAACCAATTTTGCCAGATCACTGCCCTGCCACCATCATCACATCACCACCATACCGCCTTTTATTGGCCACTATCATTGGAACATCGTTTGACCGCCATCATCAGATCATCAACCTACTATCCTATCTTAACTACCAGCACCCAATTGAACCATCATCAACAAACAACATTGCTAACATCATTGATGAATGATATTGCTCATGCGATCGATACACGCTATTGATTCTCACCATCGCCTATATGGTCATATCCGCTATTAACACACACCATCATTTATGAAGTAAGTGCATGTCATCGACTCATGTCATAACTTACAATGGAGTATATTATCTATAATTTATGTCTATTATATTGTATCAACTCCTTCCCTAACTATGATGATGAATATTATTTATAACCGTTGATATATATTGATGGAACCATTTCAGCTGGGCTAGACCTAGTGATTATTTCTTCCTTTTGTAGGTTTTTCACGTAAAAACTCTAATGTCTCATAAATTTTTTTTATCTATGTGTGGGTTGGATCTTCGTATAAAGTTAAGATGTTAAACACCTTCTCTCTGGTATCGTGAATGTTTTACACATAATAATTGTTAAATAAAATTTTTTCCTAGAAATCTCTATCATTTGTATCATGCAATGATATGCATAGTTCTTTTTTCCGTGTTTTAGAGGAAGACTTATAGTTTAAGTAATTAACAAGGTAAGGAATGCAAATAAAAAAATTAATTGAAGGCAATTCATGTAATTTGTGATCGAACGTGTAGAAAATGATACTAGTAATAGTAATAGTAAAATTTTAAAAAGTAATAATAATAATAATTATTATTATTTAATTATAATAGCACTAAAATAATAATAATAATAATAATAATAATAGTAAAAATAATAAGAATATAAATGATATTAGAAATGATGATGATGTTATTGATGATGATAATAATAAGTATAAATAATATTAGTAATTATAATTAATGCCTTGGTGGCTCCTCCAAAGAATTGTAGTCAGATTCTCCTTGCAGCCTCCCTACTTTCAACTATTCTAGTTTTAAAAAATGTAAGGATATCATATTCCAAATTTGTCTAGGATGAGTTTTACAAATTTGATTTACTTTGAGAGATGAATAAAAATAAAACTTTGAATAATTAGTTCAGTTATATTCATGGTAAAGCAAATTTAATGGCTACAATACTCACAATAATAGTTGCAATAGTAAAAATAAGATGTACAATAATGACAATAGTAGTGCAGACAAAAATAGTGATAGTAGTTGTAGTAGTAATGTAATGGTATGAATAGTAGTAATAGTTAATAGTGCTAGGAATGTAAATAATAGTATAAATGATAATAATGATACTAATGAAAACATAGTAGTGTCAATTATAATTATAATTATTATTATCTTGATTATAATGATAATAATCATAATAAAAATCATAACAAGAATAACATTAGAAGAAGTAACATGAATAATAATAATAATAATAATAATAATAATAATAATAACAATAGTAAAACAAAAATAATGATAGTAATATTAAGAATATAAATAATGAAATTTATAATGGTTGTAATAGAAATATGAATAAAAGAAGAAACAAGAACAATAACAACAATAATTATAAGATTGATTATGATTTTATTAATAATAATAATAAGAATAATAGTAATAATGACATTAGTAATATTAGAACAAGTAATGGTCATAATATCAAGATTACTAATGATATTAATGGTATTAGTACCAATAGTACTAGTAAAAGTACCAATAAAAAATGTGAATGATTAAAGTTATAATACTAATAAAAAATAATATCAATACTTAGTGAGAATGATAGTAATAATTTTAGTAAGAGTTATAATAAGAATAAGAAAAATAATATTAATATAACAAAAATGATAGCAACACTAACAATAGTAATGATGAAATTTGTGATAATATTAGTAATAGTAAAAGTAAGAAATATGGACAATAGTCATCAAAATGTTGATTATACAAACCTCATCATTGAATCATATTTATTGATGAGAGTAACGAGATGTTGATAATTATGTACTATTACATATGTTATCGGACAATAAATCTACTAGTGATTCGATCAATTCATTTTTTAATGGAGAGTTAAGGATATTCATTGATTTTATCTTGACCCACATTGGTGAAAGAAATTATACACTTAGAATCACTAAGAATTTAACACTATTATAACTTAAATTAAGAATTCTAAGCTTATTTCATCATGATAGTTTAGAGTACACAGTTAAGCATGTGTGTTGCTTCCCTATAAATGATGGTTTTATAGCCACAGATATTAAAGATGATGAAAGCTATGAGTTTTTATTGAAAGAGGTGAAAAGGCAGCAATAGTTGTTTATGTTGAACTAGAAAGGCTACCCACACAAGACATTTCAGTCCATCTTTCACTTGATGAATCTTACAACACTACTGTGGATAATAATGAAATCTTTAAGTAATAAACTTTCAAATTTGTAATATACCTTATTAGGGGATAAATCATTTAATAATATTAAATTATTTTTTTATTATTGTAGACTAACTATAGTATTAGTGTCTTCATTCTCATATGGCTTTCCATGTGGTATGACTTAAGGTGCTTCCTAGTCCTTCCTTCCAATTCATTCATTTGATCCCTATCTTATCTAATGTGTTTAACCTTAACATGATGTTCTACCTTCGTACAAACAACTTGAAGTGGAAGTACATGAATATGAAACCTTAGATAGTGAATCACATGAGAGTTCAATTGACTCAAATGGTGAAGAAAATAAGAATTAAACTGAACTTGACAATAATGAGTATGTTCCTGATTGTGAGTTTTTACAACAACATGTGGTAGAAAATAGTGATATGTTAGCATTGATGACATTGCAAAATGAGTTCATTAAAACACTACAGATGATCAAGGAGTGGGATGTATTTAATGCATGTGATGGTTTACGAGACAATGCATCCACAATTTTGGTGAGCTTGTTCTAGATGAACTAGAAGTAGAATTTATAATTAATAATGTAAGTACCATAAAATTATTTGAAATAAGAAAAGGTTTTTAGTTGAGTGCTTGTAGCATGATCATTCATCCCAGCCTTAGCATTAGTGTCTACGTGCCTATAATGTGAAATGGTTATGTGAATCTTGGCAAATCTTTGATTTTAATGACTATTATACATGCATGTAACTTATCATATTATGGTGTTTATTTTTGGATGTATGGGGGGACACCACGCAGATCATAGAAAGTACTTATTGAAGTTATCGAGTACGACATTGAGGTATGATGTACTATCCCAGAAGATAGAGGCATCACCCTTCAATGGACCTAAACGCCTAATAAGGACTCCTAAGGCATGATGGGGTCTTTGAGATTTTTTCCACTTTACATGGATGAATAAAGCGAGTTTATTTTAAAGCGGGTTCTAAATTTCCCTATGAGGTCTCCATAGTTAATTACATCCTAAGGAAGGTGAATTCCTTAGGAATACTCTCGATTAAAGTAGACAATTAGGGTCTCCATAGATTTCAAGATTAGATTATCAAAGGATTGGACATATTTGGAAAATCAATTGGGATAGATCAAATGGAGAGACTTATTTTGGAAGCCAAAGAAGATGAGTAGGGAATGCTCAGGATACTAGGAAGTCTAGTGAGCATTCCAATCTCTCCTATAGTTGGGCTTTATATATTTAAAGTTGAAGAGAATTATTTTATTTGAGTTGAAATTTCATTAGATTACTAAGGCTTATAATCTACCAACACAAGGTTGTGGAAATGCCTAAGAGGTGAGAATTTATGCTTGTAGCCCAAACACAATAATCAAATCTAAGCTTTAGCACAAGCTAAAAACCTAAATCTAGCGAAGATGGGCATAAGGTTTACCTCCACAATAGAGGATAAACCATAGCTTATGCTCGGTGCCGCTAACTCCTTCGACGGTTTAGATCCATATGGTCCAGTCATATGTTGCAAGGTAGTTGGGTTATTATTTATTTAGAAAAGAGACTAAAGTTCTTAAACCCACTCCCTTGGAGACTAGAGCATGAGTGATATGAGTAATGACTTATTCTAATGCAGAATCTTTTCAATTTATTTTACATGTTTAACACTTCATTTTGACAAAGGCTTTAGGATTTTGATGCCTATATGCATGATGAAATATAGTTGTTGGCTAAATCAATGAGAAATGGGTGTTTTCCAACATAAGGGATGACCTCACAGGTCAAGCATTCCCCTATCGTGCAAGGATGAAAATCCTTTATTTTTAAGAGCAAAATACTATGAATGCATTATGTGAAACATTCAACCATTCAGCTAAGAGGTTGTTAAATCTTTTGATTATCTTGTTTAATGCCTAGGCTTTATGGTAAAGTTATGAGTTGTTAAAAATTTAGTTATGAGTGATTAATTGGGGTAGAAAAATTAATTTTTCCCTAAGAGCCTAATCGTATCCAGGCCACACATTAAAGCATCAATCATGAGAAACTATAAAAAATATGCTATTTTTAATGTGCAATTTAAACATAACATACATCAATTTTATAAACTATCGTAAAATAATAAGAGGTCGGTGCAGTCAGATGTCATCGTACAACCCTAAAAGAGAAGATGTGTAGCCGAGCTCTACCCTTATATAACCCAGAATATGAAAGAATAGTTATAAGTTTATTAGATGCTATAGGGGTCTTCTGTCCTTCATTTCTTCATATATTCTTTCTTCCTTCTTCTTTGATTTGGATGTGCTTGCATCAAGGGCATCATAGGGCCTCCCAGGACAAATCCTTATAACTACTACTCATCATAATCCCCCATAGCACTAATCTTAATTCATATTACAAAATTACTTTAAGAATAAGAAAAGTAAATCTAACTACACCTGCAAAATAAGTGTTAGCTAAACACACATATAATCTTAAGTAGTTATATGCGTGATTTGGACTTAGCACCCTACACATGGGTAACCATGCCCACCTGTCCTAACTTGGATTATGCTTAGCGATTTAAGCAACCTACAAAGAGAGCATTTATATTTATGCTTAAGAATTCCCTTATGCATAATCCCATAAACATGATTAATTTAATATACCATCCATCTGAAACATACACCTGTCCAGTCTAAAATAATACATCACAAAATAAAATATACATCACATCATACACCATCCTAACTTAGGGCTTGAAGTGGTGACTTAATTTTAATGTGTGTGTTAAGGCTTGTGTGGTGTGTCTTACTAAGCATTAGAGTTGTATTTTCTAAGTTTAGAAAGGTTCGGTTTAACATAAAAGGTTGGCTTCAATTGAAGTTATTTAATTGATTTGAGAATTTTAATTTGTGTTTTCTTTTATTTCATATGATTATACTTAGCAAATAAATGTTATAAAGAGAAGAAAGAGGATTTACCTCTTTCATCCCTACCTAGAACCACTTTCTAAAGCATGTTAATTTGATTTAGTTCTCTTTTATGAATGACTTATTAATTGATTTAATTAATCATAAGTTTAGGTTCAATATAAATGATCCTATTCAATATGAAAGGAATCTTAAGATTAACTTGATTGAACTACTACCACATGATATATATTAAACCATTCCTTTCCATCACACATAACATGCATGTGATTAAATCCTAAGTGTATCTATACATGCAACATATTTAGCACACTTAAATGATGAATGTATGTGTACATTTGAAATTTTTATTTATATTTTTGTTTGAATTATTTAATTATTTTAATTTAAAGCTCTATCTAAATTCTTATACAAAAATACATACGAATGAAACTAAATAGGTACGTGTCATTATTAACCAAGGAAGTGAGGTAATCAAATTATCTCCTTGGTGCTAACTAAAGGCTCGTGTTCCTGGGATGTCCAAACTATATGCCCATTCACATTCAAACATATGTAAACTTATATGCATGAATCATAGGAAAGAGAGCATTAACTTATATGTAACACATGCTAATCATATATATGATTATAAGAAGAATGTATTCTTGATAAAAGAAAAGGGTTCTAATTCCATAATTAAGTACACACACATGTATAAGAGACATGAGCAAGTACATGCCATTGTTAACTAAGGAAGTGAGGTAATCAAATGATTTCCTTAGGTCTACTTAAAGTCTCATATTCCTAGGACGTCTAGACTAAACACTTGCTTTTCTCAAATACATATGGATGTATACATAAATAAATGAAGGAAAAATCATGTAAAGATTGTATTTTTTTTATTTGATTGAAACATTTATGCATGTGGATTAAAGTTCCATCCAAATTCTAATGTAGAAACACATGTAATTAAAATCAAATAAGTACGTGTCACTATTCACCAGGGAAATGAGGTAATCAAATGACCTCCTTGGGGGTACCTAAAGCCTCGTATTCCCAGGATGTCCAAACTATATACTTAGTAACATTCAAATACATGTAAAACTACATATGAATTAAGGAAAAGGAAGCTTTACTTCACATATCTAAGCTATAAGCATATGCAAACCTATATATGTTGATAACTATTATCACTCTAATCAATGTAATTGATTTATAAAATTTTAAAAAATTATTTGAATTTATTAGTGATAATAACCACACATATTATAAATTAAATCAACCCATGCAAACTTACATAAAAGAAAATCATTGGGTTTAATTGATTTTGAAAAGATCAATGTATGATTTCAAATGACATACAACATTTAACATGATTGGAATGGAATAAATGAACATAAACACATGATTTTATTCAATCAAATTAATTCCTAAGGACAATCATATCAAATAAAGCCATTTAAAGTAAACCAAAGCTTTCTTAGTAGTATTTTTAATTTCATGTTTTAATTTGATTTAAGGATGCAAGAAAAGGTTTGCTGATCCTAACCCAGTCCCATATTTTGTAATTAATTTGATTTAATGAAATGTGATTAGGTTGATTTTATGGGTTAATTAGGTTATAATATGCGTTAAATCCATTAATTAACCCTTTCTTATGTTACCTTAACATAATTACCTAAATAATTATGAGCCAACCTAATATGCACATGCATTGGAAATTAAATTAGTAATGCTCCTAAGAAATGAAAGGGCCTAATGCAATTTGCTCATGATTAATAGTTAATTGAGCTAAGGAACTTAATTAAGTACTATTATGATTTTCCCACACATGTGGGTTAACCATAATTTCCTTAAGACCTCTTTAGGTTATTGAACACCTAAAGGTCTACCCAAGATTTACTTAATTAAAATTTGATATGATTATGATTTTAATTTAACTAATTAAGTAGTTATATAATTAATTAAGCCTCCATTGATTTAATTAATGAAATGAACTTATGAAATTAGATTAGGAAGGAGGCCCTAACCTTATCCCATGGGCTCATTCACTGTTGAACAATGATTAACCACTTAATTAATTGATTTTTTATTATTGGATTAATTAATGGTTAATTAACCTAAGAGAGTAATTTAAGCTTAAATAGTCAATTTCCCTAATTAATTAAGTAATAAATCCTAAGAAAATTATGTGCGGTAGAGGTCATACCATGAAATTAACCCACAAAGTTTAGGGTTAATTACTTAAGTAATTAAAAAATTACTAAGCTAATTAATTTTATAATTAAATTTTAATTAAGCCTTAATTAATATTCTAAATTAATTAATAATATTTTTAATAATTTGTCCTTTGAAATACCTTTAAAATGAATATTTATTTATATTTTTTCTGATTTTTCTACAATTAGGTATGATTTTTACAAATTTTAGCCAGTAAAACACATTAATTAGGCCTAATTAATCCTTAATCCCGTTGGTGCCATGTGACGTGCTTTCCACGTAGCGATGCGGGATTATTTATTAAAAATCCTAGTCAACGCTTGCCTGGCAGCGGTGGAACACACTTTCTTGTGCATCATCCGATCTAAGATCGGACGGCCATGATTAATCTCGTGGCTTAATAGAATTAAATCATATCCATCTAATGGATCTAATCATGACCGTCTATTCTGATCACACAGAATGGACGGTGCGTGATCTATCATCATGCAAGCGAGGGAGAACGGAGTCCATCCACCATTGCTCGCGTGATCCGAGCTCACCCAAGCTCAGATCGACTCCAAACGGATCCCACACCTTCATTACATCAATTAGAGGAGATCCAATGGTCAAGATCACAAGGGATGAACATTTTCTTCAAAAAGCTCCAACAAAATTTTTACCCAAGGTCAGTTTCAATGGCATGCTTCACCAGAGCTCAAGATCGATAGTGCAAGCGATTGAGGAAGCTTCATCTAGTAGAGACGCAGACCTACTAATCAGTATGAGCTTTGATTTGATGTATTTTGCTCAGAAGGCCATGAACCAAAGCTTGTGAGGTCAGTTCTGATAAGTTGGAATGAGGGATTACAAGTGATCATTTTGAGGAAGAGACTTTGGGAGCTCATCTTAGGGTTCTCTAGCTCTGAGGGATTACAAGTGATCATTTTGAGTTGGAATGAGGGGGAGGGGGTGGGTATACCCCTCCTCCTTTTGATCGGATGACTCAGCTTTATTTCAATTATTGTGATCGTCCAGCCATCTCAAGGTGTCATGGGTGGTAGGGAGGTGATAAGTTAGCTCGGTTTGGTTGGGTGAAGGTGTAGAGGTGGCTGCAAAAGAGGGTAGTGGGTGTCCTTGGTGTTTTAAGTACACCAATGGGGGAGGTGAGGTAATTTCACCTCCCATGAGTCATGGCCGACCCAACCACCCTTGGGTCAGGTTGGGAAGTGTCTTAAGTGCCCATATGGACCAATAGGAGGATGCCAAGTGGCCAATGAAGGGAAATGACCACTTACATGGGTGATTTGTCTCATATGATACTCTTGATCCAAGGGTAGAATGGTCATCTAGCACTAGATTTGATTTAGGAAGATTTTTAATGAGCCAAAAGTGGTTGGGCCAAATTTCAAGTCATTTGGAGTTGATTTGGTTCAATTTATAAATTTGATCCATTTAGGTTAGATTGGGTTTAATGGTTAGGTTGACCAATTAGTTAAATTTGATCAAACCAAGGGTTGGGCAAGTTCATTTGTTCATTTGGGATGTATTGGTATCATTGGTTTGGCTTAGATTTGATTTTGGCTCATTTGAGTTCATTTGGATCAAATGGGTCAAGTTGACCAATTTGACCCAATTGGCCAAATTGGCTTGGGTCATGGCTTGGTCTGGGTTTGGTTGATCATTTGGAATATATTGTAGGCTTTGGTTAAGTTTAATTTGAATTTGATTGAGTTTTATGTTGGTTTAACCCTTTAGGTCAAGTTAGGTTCAATAGGTCATTTGGATCTAATGGGTCAATTGGGCTCAATTGAGACTTTGGTCAAGTTCAATAATTAATTTGGAATGAACTTGAGCCATTGGTTGTAATCAATTTAGATTGTATCAAGATTTGAGCCATTTTGGCCATGTAGGTCAAATTGGGTCAACTTGGGTCAAGAGGGCCAATTAGGTTAGGTTTGGCTTAATTGAAGGTCAAGTCATGTTCAAATGTTGGTTTTGGATGGGTATGGGTCATTGGTTTCAAGGGATTTAACTTAGGTTGCAATTTGGCTAGTTTAAGTTCATATGGGTTAAGGGGTTGATTTGGTCAAGTGACCAAGTTGACTTAGTTTGACCCAATTTATGACAATTGATCATCCTAGGGTGCTCAACTATCATGGTAGGAGGTTTTGGTTAACTTGGTTCAATCCAATTTGGGTAGGATTGGAACTTGGCTCAAATAGGTCAAATTGGCCACTTTGGGTCAAGTGGTAATTGGGTTTAGTTGGCCTGATCTTGGGTTGAGTTAGATTTAGTTGAGTTTATAGATGGATTTGGGATTGATTTATAAATTTAATTGCAATTGATTTTGGTTTGGATGGGTTTTGGTTCATTTGAATATTTCAAGTCAAAATGGCTAAGTTTGGTTTGACTTGGGTTGGATTTAGTTTGGCTTGATGATTATAGATTTCATTTATATTTGGAGTGATGATTGAATGAATAATTGATTCATGGGAAAATCAATTGAATTTGGGCTTGGGAGTGAAGAATTTGGCTAAGTCCATGGACTTGGGTCATGTGGCTTAGGTTTGGGTTTTGATTTAGTTTGATTTAGTTTTGATGATTTGAATCTATATTTCATTTATATTTGTGATTATGATTGAATATATGATTGATTTATGAGAAAATCAATTGAGTTTCAAGTGGTTTGAAGGCAAACTTGTCTAAGCTCATGAAGGTAGGTCATAGGGCTTAGGTAGGATTTAGTATGATTGTAGGTTTTGGAAAGTCAAATTTGGAATTGAGTTTGATTGTAAGTTTGATGGATTGATTGAAGGGTTGAATTGATATTTAAGAAAATCAATTGAGTTAGGATTGACTTGAAATTGGTTAAGGCTAAGTCCATAAGATAAAATTATAAGGCTTAGGTTGGTTTTGAATTTGGATTTGATCATAAGTTTCAATCATTTGGCTTGGAATTGGTTATAGGTTTAGACTTAGATTTGATTTGAATTTAGCTTAGGAAGGTAAGCTTGGATTGGTCTTAGGCTATAGGGTAGGTGGATCTCCCTAAGTCCTAAGGCATAGCCTAATCCTTTGATTAACCCTTCTAAGTCTCTAGGCTTAGGTTAAGTGTTTGCCTAATTGCTAGAAGTGTCTTATGACTAAAGAAGTCTTAGTGTCTAAAAGACTCCTAAATCTAAGATGGGGACATTGAGAACTCACTCTAAAAGTGGGGTCAACAAAAGGACCCCTAATAGGTGTGGTGTAACTGACAAGGCACACAATACGTATTGGCATTGATCAAAAGGATCAACAATGTACAAAAGATTGCAAGTGCTAATAGAAATGATCTATACTTAAACCCAAGAGGTAGATGGAATCACAATCTTAGTGCAATACAACTCAACTCATACCAAGAGCATAGGAGAACAGAGAATATTTGATTGCAATTTCATGTCAAGGACATGAAGAGAGATCCGGTAATGGATCACACATTCATTGGACATGACATGTGAGAGGTTTATGCCGAGGGCATAAAAGGAAGAATCCATTGGGGACTGAGTACATGAATCTTCCTCTAGGGAAGCAGGTTCGAGCTATCCACTGGAGATATGGATTTGAGTTTGATTTTGAATATGATTTGTGGGAAAAAGATCTGCTGGGGATAAGAATCTATAATCCGCCAGGGATTAAGATCAAATTAATTTCTTTTATTTATATGAGGCATATCTGCTAGGGATATAGGCTCGAATCCGCTAAGGATTGGAAATATGAACCTTCCACTAAGGAAGCAGGTTCGAGCTATCCACTAGGGATAATAGTTTGATTTTATAGATACATTTGGGGATGTATGCATTGGGAATAAAAGTTTGGTTGGACTTCTTTGATTTGTTTATTTGATTTATTTGGATTATTTCAATTTAGACTTCACTAGGGAAGTCGGTTTGATTTGGATCCACTGGGGAGGATGGTTTTGAATTAAGGGCATATCCGCTGGGGATGTGAACTCAGTTAAATTTGATAAATTTAATTCATGCGTCCTATTGGTATGCGATAGACCCACTGAGAAGGGGCTATGTCGGCCTTGGCCTATCTCAGATTTACAAATTCGAAAAGGAAATTCTACTGGCTATGGGGTGAGACTATCTGACCAAAAAGTTGCCTTTTGGTGTGCAACTGGTATGCTAGGAAGAAAGCATAGTAGACTTACATCTTCCAAAGTAGGGAATAATCGTTGTGGTGATTTGTTGGTAGCACAATCAAACCCGACCTAGAGTGACTCGAGTGAATGTTCTTTGGGGCTTACATTAACTCAAGAGTCAAGATTAATTTCATGAACCTTGTCGATTGTGTGATGGATCCAGAAGGGGCTATGTCCTTTTATCTGGATTTTCAAATCTAAAGGGACAGCCTACCGATGGCGGGGTAGGGCTAACCAACCTAGGGGTTGTCTTTAGGTGTGCAACAACTGTGCTAGGAAGAAAGCATGATGAATTACATCTTCCAATACAAAGAACAGCCTCTAGGGTGACCTATTGGATGCACAATAAGTTGAACTTGACCTAGGGCGACTACTGAGTGAATGTCACTAGGGAGTTACATCAAATCAAGAGTAGTCAGGTGATTTCTATAAGGAGTTTTGCTGAGATTTCCCTAAAGATAGGATGCCTACTTGGGAAGACGTGCCACTGGGGCGTTCTCCTAATCCATAAGCAAATATATATTTTGTTTTGTTTATATATTTTTGTGGACCCTAATGGTGTGCGAGGAACCACATTAAGAAGGGGCTATGTCAGCCTTGACCTATCTCAGATTTATTAGACCAAGGGAGAATCTACGCCTTTGTAAAATAGAATCTCCAACCATAAAGGTGATTACTAGGAAAGGGGGACTGTCCAATCCAAGAGTAACTTGGGTAGTGTATTAATGGGGTTGTAAAAGATGTGATCCAAATAGAGTGCCTACAGGGGAGGTGCCGCTAGGGGAGTTATCCTGGACCCTTTAAAAAAGAAATCTTGTAGGTATACGGTGGCCAACTCAAGGTGAAAGTGTAGCAGACTTACATCTACCATGAGTGGTGTATCCATCGTGAGGGTCGCCATCATCTTAGCGAAGACCAACCAACCTAAGGTGCCCTTTGGTGTGCGATGTTTAGTCTAGGAAGTAGGCGTGTAGACTTATATCTCCTTAAAGTGGAACTAATTATCGAGAGAGTCTATCATCAGCTTGATAGGTGCTATCCGACCTAGGGCTGTCTGTCGATGTGTAATGGTTTTGATAGGAAGAAAGCATAGTAGACCTATATCTTCCAAAGTAAGGAACAACTGCTGGGGTGACCCATTGTTGGCACAACAAGTTGACCCAACTTTAGGGCAATTACTAAGTACGGAGTCACAAATAAGGACTAGACCTAAACTTGAAGTAGTCAGGAGGAAAGGAGCCATTGTGGAACTTACCCTAATCCTTAGATATACTCTACCGAGTCAGTGCACGGTAGCTAGTTCAAGAAGAAGGCGTAGCAAACTTATATCTTCTTAAATGAAGTCATCATGAGGTAGCTTACCAGCCATGTAGTAAGGCCTACCAAATTGACAGGGTGCTCGCCGGTGTACAGTGGCCAAGCCAAGAAGAAAGCATAGCAGACTTACATCCTCCAAAGCATGAAGACCACTGGGGTGACGCACTAGTAGGGTAGCACATCAGCCAGACCTAGAATAGCTACTAAGTGAGTGCCGCTAGGGGTGTTATCCCAACTCAAAGTAGCCCGAGATAAAAGATTTGTGTTTATTAAGAAATATGATGCCACTTGGGTTCTCTTACACCTATCTTAAACACATCATGGAAGATTCATAAACCAAGATGTTTTCACTATGGAAGAGATTGGATTAGAAATGAAATTTTTATTGATGATAATTATTTTCAAATATGATTTATGGATAATATTTCTTTAGGTAAAGCCCATTGATTGGAAGCATCGGGCATTGTCCTTTATGGTTAATAAGTTGATAACATCCTCCTTAGTAGGACTTATCAATGGAAAAAGAGCCTTTCCAAGTGAGTTCAAACTTGCCTCCCATCTTGCGACGGGCAATAATTGGTCTCCTTAGAATTAAAATTAGCTCTCTTATTTGAAAAGCTCTAGGACAGACTGACTTGTTGTAAGTTTGAATCATTTTGGCTTTGTACAAGTTAAGATTTTGGCATGCCCGTAGCCATCTCTCCTCCAAACCTTTAAGCTCTTCTAACCACAACTTGGCATTCTGCTCCATTGTGATCTTGCTACCCATAACTATCCTTAATGATGGGAGTTAGACTTCTAATGGTAGAATGGCTTCAGACCCATTGTGATGAAAATTTTATATATTCCTGCATTAATCTATCCCCTTCCTTTTTGGAAAAGAAGGATAAATGAATACAGAAATATATAAAAAATGTCTTGTTGGGATGTCATGTAGATCCACAGATATTTGTATTATGGTGATTGGGTACGACATTGAGGGAAAGGTGTATTACCTCTAAAGATAGAAGTCACCACCCTACAATGGACCTAATCACCTTAATAAGGACTCCTAAGGACTATGGGTCTTCGGAATGTCACTAGAGATTCTTCCCTACTTTACATGGAAAAGTAAAGCAGGGTTTATTTTAAATCAGGTTCGTTAAGTTCCCTATAGGGGTAAGCCCCCATAGTTAATTACATCATAAGGAACATGATTCCTTAGGAATACTCTCGATTAAGGTAAATGATCATTATCTCCAAAGATTTCAAAAGGTTAGACTATCAATCGATTGGTTTATTTTTAGAAAGTCAAGTAGGATCGATCAAGAGGAGGGAGTTCTTATCGAAGCCAAATAAAAATAAGTAGGGGATGCTTAAGATACTAGGAAGCCTAGTAAACATCCCAGACTACCCTATGGTTAGGCTTTACATTTTTGAAATTGAATTAATTTTTTTGATTTGAATATTTATTTGAAATGTAAAGCTTACAATTCCATAATATAAGGTTATAGAAATGCCTAAGATGTGAGGATTTATGCTTGTAGCCCACAAAGGAAAGTAGCAACCTCTGAACCTAAATCTATGGGGGACTTTAGCAAGGAACGAAAAGCACAATATAGATCTAAGGAGAAAATGGGTATTTGGTTTACCTCCACAAGAGAGGATAAACCACCCGACAGTTGAACTTACAACCGCCTAGGGGTGGCTGCCAACTAACTCCTCCTAAGATTTTAAAATATGTAGGCAATTCAAATGCTTTTGTAAGATAGCTAAGTTGTTGTTTATTTTAGAAAGAAACTAAGACCTTAAACACACTCATTAAGAGACTAGATCATGTAGGGCATGATTAATGACTTAAATCTAATGCAAATTTTGTTACATTTTATTTTTATTTTAGATAATCAATTTGACACAAGCTTTAGGATTCATATGCCTAATGCATGAGAAATTAGATTATGGGCAAAAATCAGCAAGATAAGGAGGTGTGTTTCTACCATGGCTCATAGGTCAAACCAAGTTCTCTGGAAAAGGTGGAAGCCCTCCAATCAAAAGTGAAATAATATACTTTTTATGCATGATGTGAGAAATGAAATACAACATCCAGGTAAGGGGTTACTAATTTGTTTATCTTGATTTATAGCCTAAGCTTTAAGTGAGGTTATGAGTTATTGATTTTTAATTTTGAGTTAATTTAGTTGGAAAGAAAATTTATTTTCCTAAGAGCCTAATCGTCATCGAGGCCATACATCAAAGCAAAGAATAAACTAGGAAAAGATGTCATCTTAATGCACACGCTAAACAAACATCAATCAATTTATAAAACTAGCGCAGAAGAATAAGAGGCCATTTATGGTCGGGCTCCACTGCACAAACCCAAAATACAAATTAGGTAGCTAAGCTCTACCCTTATACAACTCGGATTACAAATGAATTAATTACAATTAAGCAAGGAATTCATGTTATGGGGGTCTTCATTTGTCATTTCTTCTTTTTTCTTTCTTCTTTTGATTCCTCTTTTGGTTGGTTAGAATGTGGTTGCTCCAAAGGCTTCACATGGTACATAAGATATGATCTTATAACCAATGTTCATCCTAATCCCCCATAACAATCATTCCAAAATCCTAATTACAAAATTACATTAAAATGGGAAAAAGAAAATCTAACTACAAAATAAGGTTAGCCAAACAAACCATACAATCCCAAGCATGTATATGTATAAATTAGACTTAGCACCCCACACATGGGTAACCAAGTCCACTTGGCCTATTTTAGATTATGATTAGGGGTATAAGCACCTGCACAGCAAAAGTAGTTATATTTTTATTACAACGCCCTTACAATCCCTGACAGATCTAAGATTTCCACCATTATCATTCTAGCACATACACCCTAACATCTAGACTAAAATAATATATCACAGAACAAAAGCAAACATCAAACCATGCACCACCCTAACCTAAAGCTAGAAGTGGTGACTTTGCCTAATCTGTATGTATTTAAAGTTTGTGTGGTATGCTTAGTTAAGCTTTAAGGTTGAAGTTTTATAAGTATGAAAATGTTCAACTTAGAGGGTTTGTTTCATGTAAGTGATTTAGTTGCTTTGGTTAATTTTATTTTGTATTTTGATTTGGTTTGAATGAATCCTACAATTAATTATTAAGTTGTAAAGAGAGGAAAAGAGGAGATAACTTCTCTTTCTTCCCTACCTTAAGTAATTTCTATGGTAGATTCATTTTCAAATTTTTTTAGTGAATATTTTATTATGTGTTCTAATTAATCCTAAGTTTAGATTTTTACTAAACAAACTTATTCAAAAAGAAATGCATTTTAAGATTAAGAAAAGTGAAATACTATCACAAAACACATATCACTTCATTTCTTTCCCAACATGTGTAACATGCATATGGATGAACCCTAAGCATATCTATACATGCAAATGGAAATGTTTAGCACACCTTAATGATGAATGCTAAGAAATATTGGTTAAAGGAAAATTTGGAATGTTTCATGTATGCATGTTTTTGTGAAGTAGAAAAAGGTGATTCTTTTATCCATTTTCATATGCACATTTACAAGTATAAAAGACATAAGTGAGTACAACACCATTATTAGCACCAGGGGTGTATGGTATGAGACCTACTTAGGACTACATAAAGCCTCACAACCCCGGGGTTGTCTAGACTAATATACCACTTTTCTTAAATACATTTGTATGTACAAAAAGAAATGCATGGAAAGAGAATCATGCAAAAAGTTTATGTTTGTTTAATTAGTTTGTTTATTTAGTTTATATGTGTGATATGGAATTTATTCTTAAGTCATGACATAAGAGTGTATAGGAGAGGATTGAAACAAGCATTATGCCATTTTCAAATGGACTATACACTTTGCAAATCCTATACAATTCTATGTTAAAAAAAAGAGGGAGAATCACATAACACATTTTATACTCACATGCAAGCTTATAAATAATCATAAGTAGCATACGTTTCAATTATGATATTTGATTTATGAATTTTGAAAATAATTTTAGATTTAATAGTCATAATATCCATTCATATTCTTACTTTAGCCAAAATATGCAATTTGACATAAAGGAAACATTTCATTTTAATTTCATT